>JARHVA010010654.1:142500-144500 GCA_037957365.1 Torreya grandis | reverse complement strand
CAAATCTATCACATGATTCCTTCTTGTTGGGTTGGGATCTCCTAGGCTCTAATAAATTTGATAGGTCTAGGGACTAGATGCACTAACAGTTCAGTGACATGGAACCTTTTGATTGGGTTAGGTTCTCTCAGGCTTCATCCTCAAAAGTCCAAAAAAAAATACTATGTAATAAATGAAATGGGTACACATTACATTTAATACTTACTCATTTGTCAATGAGATTTATAATTTTTGTGGAAGACAATGTGTATGTTGCTCTAGGAAAGAAATTAAACTCCAAGAAATTACATCAAAAGTATATTTTCAATGTTAGCACCTTAATATATAAAATAACAAGTCTACCTTAGTCATAAAAAAATTAGGCTTCTTGCTGCTCATGGAAATCAGGGTGACATATTAAATCAAGGATTTTATCTCAGGAAAAATAGATAAGAACAAAAGAAATGACCTTGGAGCTATGTCTTCTAGGACTTTTATATGGGTCCCCCATTTTGAAGAAAAGGGAGTGCATTAGCCACAATAGGTATATTTTTGGATACAAGGAAAATGAAGAGATATATATTACTATTAAGGAAAATAAACAAAGAATCTCAATATTTTGAAAAAAAGGTGAGAATAAATACATAATAGATTCCATGACTTAGTTTTATAAATATGAGGATAAAAATATGGAAGAAAATATTATGGACATGTTATACAAAACATGGGTCATAATTTCATTGATTTGACATGATTAAGATCTAGATATATAGAAATGGCCAAATTGTCATATCTTTGTTCAAGCCATTATTAGAGATCACCACCTTGGGTGCTTCTTGGATGAAAAATTACACCACCACCGAGTTAGTGCAGAAAATTACATCTGTACCAATTTATTGGGATCCAATCATGCTTAGTTAGGAGATAGAGTACTCATTATGGGCTTAAGAAATTCCTTCACAATATGATAAAATTATAATTTTTAAGTTGAACATCAAAAGCACATAAAAAAAATCTAGTCCTCTGCTTGAATATAAATAACTGTCACATACATTTTTAATCCCTCTAATTTAACCTTAGATCATGGTGATTTAAAATATTATATGAATCTATGAAAATGGGTATAATAATCATTGCATAAAGGTAACTTTTATGTAATCAAGAGACAAGTTCCTACCATCCAATTGGAATTTATACCACCGATACATCCTATTGAAAATGCATATATTAAAACACATATGGAAATTAATATCACACATTTTCACATTATTAGGACCTTCAAATCCAACTGGATGCACCTTTATAACTACTCAAGAATAGGGAAATACTATGAATAAATGTTGTCAATGTTGAAGTCATAATTACAAATCTCCACCCTAGGTGATTGGTCAAAGAAAAATTTCACCAACATAATTTTTATCATGGTGAATAACATTTATGACCAAGTTATGGGGCTCTAATCACACTCGATGACAAAGTGGCTATTTTGGCTTGAAGAATGTCTTTGCAAAAATAGAATATTTTAAAGCCAAATTAAGACATGTGTAAAACTAAAACCATAAATAATTTTCACAAGCTGAAATAAACATCAAATACATGTTGAATCTATATATGTTTAATCCAAGTCATTGAAATATAAAATAAGAGATGACTCCATGGCAGACGGTATACTAATGATTCTTGAAAGGCAACATTTATGCAGTCAAGTGATAAGTTCTTATCTTCCAACTGACATGTCTACCTCCTGGATCTCTTATTACATATAAATCACTTATAAAATGTCTAGATAAGAAAATAACATGATTTCCCATGACCATGAACTCCAAAGTCAACCATGTGCACTTTTCTACTCCTGTTAATGATCATGGAAATAATTATAATTAATGTTGTCATTATTAAAGTCACAATTAGATATCTCCACCATTAGTTCTTAATAGCACCAGCACCATGTTGTGGGTGGTAAATGACATTTATAAAAAAAATATTTGACTTTGATCATTCTTGATCATGATACAAAGTAA
>JARHVA010010654.1:117500-137500 GCA_037957365.1 Torreya grandis | reverse complement strand
TAAGAGGATATTGGAGGTTGTCCCCTTTAAGAGAAATTATGGAGTTATTTCTTCCTAAAGGAGTATTATATGGTGTTGCCCTGCCTTAAGGGTATTTATTCATTTATTGAATATTTTAATCATATCAAGATCATATTAGTATTATAAAATATATATCCTATGTTGTTAAATAGGTGAGTATATTAATTTAGGTTATAAATATGCAATAAATATAGTCAATAGTCTATTGAAGAATTAAGTTAATTTGAACTTCCTCAAAATAACAATAAATAACATAAATGACAATGTAGCTAGAAAATAATTTCAATAGATGATATGTAGGAGGAAAGTTGAGGTAAAGGATGCTCTGAGTATCATAAATAAGATCTCAGTGTCAGAAACCCTCATTGATAGTAGTGCCCTAGTTGGATATAGTGTGATGTGGCACTAATGTCCACATTTTGGTGGTAATTTTCTTTATGCATAAATGTTTTAAGCTCCTAGGTGCACCTATGTTTGGGTCTATAATCCTTGTTCATACATGTATAAGTTTTTCAACCCTTTAGATGACTTATTTTGACTAATTTTATGTTCAAAACTTAATCATATATGCTACTAGGGCATCTAATTGATACAAGGATAAAAGTATATTTGATAGTGGGGTAAGCTGGATATCCTCAACACCACACTTTGAAGAGAGTTGCCTAAATACCAATAGTATAAAGAGGGATGAATCCCAATGTAGTTATCCCCACCTAGTTATAATTACAAATTTAAGTGAATCTAGTATGATTGTATACCTAAGTTATTAGAATGTGCTTCAAACTAGAAATCTAGGTAAGTTGAGCTTAGAAATGTCTTATATGGTAGTATGCAAAAGTAGGGTAGAATGGGGATTAATAACCTTGATTATGAATACCATTATTTGAGTTTATATTTGTGATTTGTATCTAATTTTTAAAGTGTTAAAATTCAAGCATATGTATTATTTTGATACTTTTGTGGGTGTAGAAATAGGTCTCGATCAACCCTAGGTTATCTAAGATTTGAAAATATATCCATTTAAGTAAAAATCAACGAATGGATAGTGGTGCCAATATTGGAACACTAATGCCATGTGAAACTATTATCCCTATTATGGTGTGACCATCTAGGTGACACAACCTAAGGCACGAAGGAATAAGATGCAAGAATAAGGGTTTGGGACTATTTTAGAGATGACTAGGGATGCCTATGGCCTACAAAAATTATGGATAAGCGTTAAAATAGGACTTAGGATATGTCTATGGATATGTTATGGATAGGTGGTCTCAAGTAGTAGTCTTAGTTCACTCAAGTTACAATTTTAGATGATTAATTTTTCCTTTCTTATATTCTATAAATGTATCAAAGTGAAATGACTAGGATAAAGGATAAATAAGCATAACTATACTTACCTGAGAGGTGAATCCCATGAGTTTGGATATATTTATGTGAATCATGCTCCATTACATGTCCTATAAGTGAAATGTGCAATAGATTTTTCCTTACTTAAGATATACCAAATCCAAATATAGAAAAGAGTAAAGAAGTGAAACTGAGTAAAACTAAGATAAAACTAATTAAAGAGATAAGAGAGAGGAAAATAATGAATATAACTCATAGGTTATGTGAACAATTGTATAAACCTAATGGAAACTTGTGTGTATGTGTATATAAAGTGATCAATCAGTGACTAACTTGGACTGAACTAATGTCTTACTCAATCATCATGTGTGGGTGGCTCAATATCTAAATCTGGTAATTAATCTATTGTTCACCACCACCACTTGGTGGATATTTAACTATGAATATCTTAGATTGGAGTGATGTTGTGTCCAAGCTTCTCTGATAAGTGGTTCAGGAACTCAAGTAGACTATGACTCCAATTCTTGCCCATGTGTATTATATGTATATGAAATTAAAATTATGAAATGTTGAAAATTTATAACTAGAGATGTTGGCTATGTGCCCACTTATATATGTTAGGTGTCTTTGGGATACTTGAGAATATCAACGACTATAGATGAAGTAACACATAAATCTTGTGTGAAAACTATAACTTGATGTCTAATGTATAAAACATAGAGAATGGTATGGAATTTAGTAGTCCATATGATCAACCAATGTGTAAGTGAACATATGGAAACAATGTGTTGCACACATGCCCAAAACCTAATATCTAAGCATATGTATTCTATAAATTGTAATAATTCATATTTGAGATTTTGAACAAAAAATGGAAATAGTCATTCCACATATGATGCCCCCAATTTGAGAAAACATATATTAATATTAACTAAACTTAGCCAAAAATGGTATATATATAGCTAAACCGATACAAACCTAGACTATACTTGTTATAAATTTATGGCTAATCTAGATTTTTTTGGAACTGAGGAAACTGGATAATAGTTCCATAAATTAGATAGGAGTGCCATGTTGCACTATTTTACCAATTTGAGAATCAATTTTTGATTGTTCTATTTTCTGTACAACTATATTGATCTCTATGTCACTATTTCCCACTCTATTTACCTATGTCTATTTTATATAATATGAGCTTGTGTGCTAAAACATGTACTATGAGTGCATTGTGATACCCTGATCTCTATCATAAACACCTATAAATGCCCCCTATTTTTAGTGTATTTGGTATACATGTGAAAGAATTGCACTCATAATAAAATGGTCTATAAAATGTGTGTTAGTCAGAGCATATGAAATATCTTCATTATAATCCAATATAATATACATATATAACATCAAAATATAAGATAATCTGAGTCTAATTTTTTTAATTAGAAATGTATTATATGTCTATCATTCGTAAGGTTGTGAAGATATATATAAAAATATTTTTAACAAAATTTGAGTAATAACTTAGTAGCTACCTAGGAGGATGGGGCATGATCTCCATCACAACATCCAATTAAGAAGGGGGGATAGATTAGGTACCTCAGGGAATATAAAATTGGAGTATATCAAAATAAAGAGATAAGTGTCATGGACATGACGTATATAAGAAAGCATATACAACACACATGAGGCAAACAAAGTATGAAAAAGAGCTACAATATAATGTGCATGGGTGCATGTCACTAAATCTAAGAAAGCAATACATAAAAGGACATATTCAAATGTCCATAAATGAAAAAAACAAGAATGTTAGATTAGATCCACATAGAAGTACATGTTCAAATGATTACATACAAAACCAAGAAAGCACAAATGAGGACATGGGCACATGTCGAAAGCCTATTTATTATGAAAATAAGTGGCATAAAGACAAAGAAAAATGGCATATTCAAATTCCCTCAAAGAGAAGAATCATAGAGATACAATCAAATATAAACTAGGAAATATAAAAATGAAAGTATGCATGAACCTGTATCAAAAATCTATGTAAGAACAAAGATGTTCATCTACTGATTCTAAAGTAGTATGAATATGTAAAAATATTCAGTAAGTGTATCATGGGAAATATCAAGATATAACAATGCTAAATATGTGATTTAGATTTTAAGAAAGAGGTAACTATTATCACTCTAGAGTGCATCCTACTTGAAGATGTGCCAGTCACTCCAGTTGATACAATGGGAACTTATTAGAGTATGGGTGACTTTGTAATGACAATAACCTCCAAAGATGGTTGGTTCCCTTAAGATTTGTGAATTAGATTTGATTACTATTGCTCTCAGTTGAAAAGGGGAAAGAGAAAATGGAAAGAAAATCCTATTTAATAGGGTGATGCACTTGAATGGTTGGTATTCTCTTAAGACTATTAAAATTAAGGAATACATATAAATTAAAAATAAATCTTTAGATTTCTCCTATACATAAATATTTTAAATGAAGGATTGAAATTATTTTGGGTTACAAAAAATTATATTTCTATCTCTTCAAATGACATATAAAGAATGAGATCTTCATAGTAGATATGGAAAAGACCTAGAAAATCATAAGTAGATCGCAATTGTATTCTGGTATGCAATAAAAATACAATCTATTCTTTGTCAAAATTTACATGCAAAATAAAAATCTCATTTATTGATGTATGGTCCAAATTACCATTTCTTCTTCAGCTCTAGGAATTACGCAATTACAGCTTGAAAAGCCAATATATAAGTCTTAAAATCTAATAAAATCCTAAGTGGACTTGATTTACATAAGTAATAGTCTTCTTTAATTAAATAAATACTAAAACCTTTTACAATTATTTAATCAAATCCCTTTTACAATATTTAGAAAACTCCTTTTTACAATATTAGCTTTCCCTCTCAACGCATGCATGCAATGTAAAACTTTAGCATGGAATATAGGTGGGCCCATGTTTATAACAAGTCAATTATATTTTTATTTCAAAAATAAATACATTAGTCTTTAAAAATCTTTTAATTTTCTTGTTTTGCAAGAAATCCATTTTGGCATTGAAACAAGAAATGGTGGGCACCATTGTCTTTGTCAACTCTCGTTACATGTAATTGGTGTCATTATTTTGTGTCTATCTCCACTTGAATTTATCTTTAATTATCTTAATATCATTATTTAAATAATAATAATTAAATATTGTATGATGTTGGTCCGCTAGTCAACTAAAGTTTTGATTGGAAGTTCAAGCCTAGTTGACTCCACTTAGCTCCTCCATGCATAAAATAAAATTTAAAATTTTAAACAAATATGAATATCAATAATAATATCAGATATGGCATGTGGTAACTCTAAAATTAAATCATTTGATATATTTTCAATGCCATTCTTCACTTGTTTGTTTGACCAATTATCCTATTAGGGAAATCAGGGCTAATATCATATCTTCTTGCATTTAGACTCCATTAAACATACAATAATAAGCCATGAAATCTGTAAAAAAAAATCAATTATAGATGGAATAAATTTCTTCATTATCAAATATATGATCTTAATGCGAAAACCTTGGCTATTCAGTCAACATGATTGACTAGGCCTATTTTGCTCTATTTTTCTACAGAGTGGCCATTTTGATCAAACTAGTTAAGACACTTTGAATACACTTTCTAAAAAAATAAAAAATTGAGTATGAATAAATAGTATTATTATTTTATCTCCATTGATTATATTTTATTCAACTATCCTTTACTTCATTTTATATGTTTTTTTCGACAAAAATATGATTTCTTCCCTCATCCGTACATCTCCTTACATAAAATTTACAATTATGGAATATAGTCTAAGTTTAATATAAATTTCAAAATGTTTTAGGTTGATCCAAGATTATTTGATTTCAATAGAATCAAACCTTTTATAAAATTGAATTTTTGAGGGTTTAAGCAGGCTATGGAGATGAATCTTCAAGATGATATTTCATGAATTACAAACCTCCAAATACCAAAGTATTTCCATTTATGTGTATAAAATTGACCCCCATAAGATCTCTAAAAATATTATGTTCCTATGCTAAAGATATGAAAAGTTATCACGTGGAAAAATCTACCTGTAAGATTTTGATTACATTTTGAGATACCTACACTCATAATAATTATTCATAAAGAAAAAATTATTAACTATTCTCATTTTTTTATTAATTCCAAGTAAATACTCAAAACATAGTAAGATAATTTAGTCAAACTCTACACCTAGTGAAAAATATGAGCATTTAAATAAGAGGCTTGGAAGGGTGCCTAGAACTGTAAAAAGTGAAAAAATTGCCAAAATAAAAATAAATGTTCACATAATTCCAAATGATTTAAAAAATAATCATGGGGTCTAAACCCTACTATCCAAACACTTTTAAACCACATTTTTCTTGAAAAGTTAAAAAACCCCTTTTTAGCCTATATGCCTATTTGATTGCATAAGCCTGTATGAGCATGATTTGCTTAAAATTTTGAGTTTTAATAGTCTTTAAAGGTCTTATTATGATGTAATAAAATCATCCTATTATTTTTTAAATTTTATCTAGGATTAGAAACCTCTGTGGCACTCTAAAATGATGCATGCTCTAATGGTGATCTCCAACAGACGTGTTGAGGACTATTAGAAAAGAGTGACTATTTTCACACATCCAATGGATATGGAAATATATCATAAGGTTTATGAAGACATGATGACCTTTTTTACGAAATTTTAGGTCTTGAAACCATATATAGATCATAAGAAGTTCAATTTTCTCTTTAAATTGATCCTTCTGCATGGATTGTCTACATATTTCTATTTGACAATGCTATTTTTAAATGATAATGACCCATTTATAATTAATTTATTATAATTTTTACCAAAATTAGTGCTTTCATAACACAATTACTAGCTTTAAAGGGCTATTGAATGGTTTGAGGAAAGTTTCAATTGACAGGGGTAGTAAATTGACCTTGACAAGGTAAATTACTAAAATTTTTGATGAAGTTCAACGATTGACAAACCTAATGATCAAATAACTCAAAAACACTAACTAAAAATGATAAACTTAGATATACCAAGACAAACACTAAAACTAGGAAAGCTTACAGATTAATACATAATAAGAGAAACTAATACAAATATCAACACACATGTGCACGTATGCATTTAGAGGAAAGGACAACAAAAAAGAAAGGATAAAAACACTAGTGAAAGCATGTCTAGAAAATCACTTAAAGGAATGAAATTAAAGGTAGTAAATAGTGTACAAACTAACCTCCACCTTGCTGGGCCTCCTGGATCAAAACAAAAGCTATTTGATGCCCCATAGAATCTTGAAATATATCCAAAAAATCTATTTGATGCCCCATATAAGTTTTAAATATATTTTTCATCTCTTGATAACTCTTTTCTACAACTAGGATCAATTTGATGCTCATGTTTTGTTGATGGTATAGATAGGATTCCAACCTCTATCCTTAGGTACATGATTGCAGGTATGGATCCAAGACCCAATCATCATGCTCCCAGATCCATGTACTTTACAAGAACATCTTCAATTACTGATCTTCATCATGTAGACTAGCATGTTGTATCTTCTTTATCATATCTTCAAGGCTGACCTCTAATAGAGATGATTATGATTTTGACTCCTTGAGGCCATTTTTGTTTTGGATCAGTGGTATCAATGTGATTTGTCTTGAGAGTGTATGATCTTGAGGATGAGGTTAGGGTACAATAATCTTGGTTGGAAAACAATAGAGATTCCAAACTATCCACCCATTCGCTCCAAACCACTTCAAATGGTGGACAACACTGACACATCCAATCCTTTCAAATAAATGGTGAATAAATCCCTCTAATGGTAATAAGCATAGATGCTGTGACAATTCACCCAAATTCTCCAACAAATGTCGATGGGAAACTATGGCTCTTCATCTACACTTCTTGGCTCCTCATCCATGGAACATCATTTCAGTGCCCCAACACCCTTCAAGGTTTAGGTGAATTTTGATATCCCTATATTTGAAGGTAAAATAAATTTTGATGTAATATAAATTTGGTTGGATCAATTATCTTCCTAATTTTTTGTAAATAAATTCACCGATGGAGAAAAGATCACTTTTTCTCTTTTGAAAGCATTATTGCCCATGAAAAATTGGTGGGAAGTGTACAGAAAGAGGTTCAGTACAAATGACATTGGCCTTGTGGTGGATCGTACCTAGGATGATTTCATGGAAGCAATAAAGGAAGAATACTATCCCACTGGAGCATAAGATGATCTATACATATAATGTCAACAATTTTTCCAAGGTAAAGATAATTTTTTTAAAGATTACACTGATATTTTCATTCTTTGTCTACAATATTAGGCATCCAATAAAGTGAGAAAAAAAAAAATCTCAAATATTAAGGTGGAATACAATGGTACATATGGGGGGAAATGGAACTCTTCAATTTGGAAACCCTCGGTGAGGCATACAAGATCACAATGAGGATTAAGTAGAAGCATGGAAGAAAGATACAAAGAGTCAGCCTTCAAAATGGAAAAATAAAAAGGAAGGTCAAATATGAGGTTAAAATTGGAATCAAAAGGAGTTTTAAATTAAGAAACCCTAGAAGGGGAAGACTGGAAAATGGTGTGATTACCACAAAATTGGAACTCACTCTAAATAAGAATGTTGAGCCATTAAGTCACTACTTTCTGAGTCACAATACTCGACATCTACTGCTCTATCTCATAGACAACCTACAATCAAAGAGGATGAGGAAGAGATTATAGATTCTCATCTTGATACCATTATTGATTAATGACAGACCCATGAGGAAAGGTTAGATGAAAATAAAAGGTTGTTTCAATTCAAATTATGGGTAAAAGGTAAGCCTCTGCATTTCATTCTTGATAGTGGGAGTCAAAAGAATTTAATCTAAGATAAAGTTTTGAAAATTCTAAATCTATCCATGAAGCCTCACCCAAAGCAATATACCATTGGATGGTTGAGCCTAGGAAGAGACCTCCATGTCACCCATCAGTGTCTGCTTTCATATGTAATTAAACCTTTCAAAGATGAAGTATTTTGTGATGTACTCCTTGGTCAACCATTCATGTATGATCGACATGGCATCTATGAATCATGAACATGAAGAATCACCCTCACTCTTGTAATGTGATGCTATAGGGTACTAGAGGTGCCACCTCCCACATCTGTCTCCTTGATTAATACCAAGAAATAAAGGAAATTGGTAGAGAAGATAAATAATTTTTTTCTCATGGTGGTCAAACCATATAAATCCAAGAAGGATGATGTTACAGTCATGACGACACAATCAGCACAATAATAGAAGAAGATGGGATACATCACAAGAGAATATGATGACTTATTCAAGTTACCTGCAGGAGTTCTACTTCATTTCTAGGTAACACATTCTATCAATTTGATCTTAGGATCACCTATGCCTAATAGTCATGTGTATCAAAGATTAGTTTTAGAGAATGATGAGATAAAATGATAGATTCAGGAATTAATTCATAAGGGTCACATAAGGTCGATCTCTTCACCTTGTGGTAGCCTAATTATCTTGGCACCAACTAAAGATGGAACATGGAGGCTTTGCATTAACTATCAAGCCCTGAATAAAATCACTATGAAGAATTTCTACCACCTTCCTATGATTTATGACCTACTGGGCCAACTCCATGGTGTGAATTTATTCACCAAAATTGATCTCAAATCTATCTATCACCAAATTTACATCAATCCCATCAATTTCTTGAAGACTACATTTAAACATAAGGAGAGGCTCTTCGAATGTTTGGTTATGCCTTTTAGCTTAAATAACACACCTAAAACCTTCATGAGGATGATGGATGACATCTTGTGACCCTTTACCAACTAATTCATCGTCATCTACCTAGATGACATACTCATCTATAGAAGAACATGGGAGGAACATCTGCAACATGTTCATAAGGTGATTCAAACTCTTCAAGAGCACAAGTTGTATGTAAATCTCAATAAATGCACATTCGAGTTGAAAAAAACTTAGTACATAAGGTACGTTGTGATTGAGGAAGGGGTCTATGTCAATCTAGAGAAGATTTGGGTTATTTGAGAATGTCCTACACCAAGGACCCTCACAAAACTTTGCAACTTCTTAGGTCTTGAAATTTTCTATTTCAAGTTTGTTCTTGGATTCTCACATGTTGCTTGGCCACTAACCCAAGTGACTAAAGGATGAAATAAAGCTACATTTTAGTGTGGAAAATAAAAAAAAGGGTAATTTACAATTTGAGGAATAGATTTTACTCATCCCTTGTTCTTGCCTTGCTATATTTGCATCAACCTATCGAGTTGATGATAGATGCATCTGAATATGCCGTGGGAGCTGTCATCATGCAACATGGCCATCTTATTGCATATCAAAGTGAAATTTTCAATGAAATAGTCAAGAAATACCTAACATATGACAAGGAAATCTATGCCATTGTGTAAGCTTTGAAACAATGGAAACACTACATCTTGGGGAAAGAGATGGTAATCCAAATTAACCAAGACCATTGGAATTTATCTAAATGTAGAGAAAACTACAAAATGAGAGGCACCAAAAGTGGGCCACATATTTTTAGAAATTCCATTTGATAATCAAACACTAAAATGGGAGTTTAAATATAGCTATAGATTGTCTAAGCCACCCACCAATTACTACACTCACAATGGTTTTTAACCTGTGCAAACATGAGACTAGCACTTGGAGTGCTCTATATGAAGCATATCCCACCTTTGCTAATACATATCAGGTGATTCAAGAAGGTAAAAATGTTTATAATTTCTATTTTTAAGATAATGTCCTCTGTCATATGGGGCATGTCTTTGTTCTAGCTATAGAGAAATATAAAATGATATGGGAAGAACATTTCACTAGGACAGCTAGGCACTTTGGTGTAGAAAAGACATTGACAGTTCTTCAAAAACACTTCTACTAGCCCCATATGCAAAAATATGTGGAAAGGTACCTCAATATTACACCTCATATGTGATATAAAAGCTAACAAATAAGAAGCAATAATTGTACACACCATTTCCAGAAACAACCAGGCCTTGGGAATCTATCTCAATGGATTTTTTCTCATGTTTACCCACTTCAAAACATGGCAAGGATGTATTTTTTTTGTATTTGATCATTTTTCAAAAATTATTATCATGATTTCTTGTAAGAAAAATATATCTAATAAAGAAACTGATCAGCTATATTTTAGTCATGTATGGCTCCATTTTGGTCTCCCCAAGTCCTTTGTCTCAGATAGAGATAACATGTTCCTGAAGATCTTCTATTCCACTCTATGGAAGATGATAGATACCAAGATGATGAATTCCATATCCTTCCATCCATAGACTGAGGGTCAGAC
This sequence comes from Torreya grandis, assembly GCA_037957365.1. NCBI lineage: Eukaryota > Viridiplantae > Streptophyta > Pinopsida > Cupressales > Taxaceae > Torreya > Torreya grandis. The sequence goes on along the minus strand of JARHVA010010654.1, from coordinate 126,720 downwards.
AAAAGTGGTGAACCACTTGATTTTTCACATGATTTGGATTTATCACTCCAAAAATCCATGCACATGGGATGAGGGGCTTCTTTTCATACAACATGGATACAATTAGGCCTTGCACAGCTTGACCAAGCACATTTCAATCCAAGTATGCTTTGGGTTCACACCCATGGCACCAATTGATATAGCCATTCCATTCTCTACCACATAATACACACCTCATCAGAGATCTGATGTAGTAAAAGTAACAAAGTTCATTGAACAAATACAACACATCCAACAACAAGTTCATAACATCTTGGAGAAGATCAATCACAAGTGTAAGCAATGCCATGAAAACATAGGATTGCACACCATTTTTATATTTGTGACAAGGTTTAGTTGTGACTTTAAAAGGAACAAATTGTAGGCCCACACAAAAAAAATTGGCCTTTGCGATATGGTCCCTACACCATCACCAAAAAAGGTTAGAGAAAATGCTTTCAAGTTGAACCTACAAGCCTACCTTTGGTATGCATCAAATATTTAACATGGATCTCCTCAAACCATATAATCCACTTTTATTAGACACTTCAGTCATAGCAAAACAACTAGACATTGATGAGCTTGATCCATAGATTTTTGCTCTAATGGAGGAGGATCAGATTGTGGACACTTGGATGAAGAGAACAAGAAGACACTCTATTCTACTTTATCATGTTGTCAAAAGGGGCTAGCTTAGCCACCAAGGTGAGTGGCTCACAAATAATTAAATTAAGACACAAATACAATAATTGATGAGGAATATTGATGCAATGGGGACCATTGCTTCTTAAGGAGGGAGGAATGATCCATGTAATAATTTGGGCAACGATTCTTCTCTAATTAATGATAAAACTTTTGGAAGCCATAACTTTGCACCATAGCTCTGATTGACTCCCTGTTTGAACCATTAGAAAGCTAAGAATGATGAGAATGTGGTGAGATGGCATAAATATCTACTTAATGGTTTTTGACCACAAAAAACTAAATAAAAGTGCCCCAAATTTCATTTTTAGTATTACTATCTAAAAATAGTAAGTTCTTAAAAATAATAATTCCTTAAATTTTGTATTGTTTTAAATCATGGAAATTAAACCACTTAATCTCTCTCAAGATTGGTGACCTTTCAAATCCTCCTATTTCCTTCAAAATATGTATAAATGAAGATTTAACCTAAAATGTAATTCAAACATCTCTTGCCAAAGACAAGCATATAGTTGTATTAAAATATTGAGTAATAAAATATCTCTTCTCAGAGAATTCATTATTACTGTGTTATTTTCATTTTCCTGAAATATCTCTCAATCAAAACTTCTATGTTTTGGATTACTATGTCACCCATGGCCCTACCATAAAATAAAATATAATAACCATTAGATTACCATACAATGGTTATGTACCATATATATTATTTATCTACACACACACACACACACACACACACACACACACACACACACATGGGGATGTTGGGGAGGAGGAAGAGGAAGCAGACACTCCCACTTATTGTATGGCCATGGGTGACATGGTTACTACATGCCATAGCTACCTAAAGACACAGACACATACACAAGAAATTATGTGGGGTAATGGGAGAATGATTTGGAGGAAGCAACCACACCTACCTATTATAAAAACATGGGTGAAATGATGACTATAAATGACACAAATCTATAAATAACTAAATCACATATTGGCATCGATGAACTATTGGATGTCAAAGTGTCACATGGATGATAGCCACCCTTGTGTAGAGTGTGTTCAACCATGTGGTCTCTTTTTTTCGGTAGATTAAAAAAAGGCCTAACCACATTACACACACACACTCTCTACTCATTATTTTTTTATCAAATAAAGTAACACTAACTTTATAAAAATGTAAAATTATTCCCTACAAAGAAACCAAACTAAATTAAAAGATGAATAGATCATTGAGTTGAGCTAATAGAGGTTGCATAGAAAATTATAAAATCCATTTTCAACCAATAGAGCCACATATATTTATTTTTAAAAAATAACATAAAATAAAATTAATAAATAAACCTAATACAACACATATGTATGGCTTTGATGGATCTCCCTCCTACTTACTCCATCCCACCTAATGAATTTTCAAAAAAATCAAATCTTGTCTTTTCTTCCCATGCTTTGAATGCATATCGAATCACAAAAATGTGTTATTTCTTCTTAATGACCCTTATAAATAGTCCCTCTTATGTATCTCGTGACTTAAATGGCATATCTAATGCATTTTACAAGATGGACATTAGGTGATAGTCCAAAATAAAATTGAATGATAAGGCCTGACCTCCTGCTCCAATTGTGATTAAAGTTGTGTATGTTAAGGCAAAAGGGGTATGGAAATCCTTTGTTGATGCATTCAGATACATCAAAACCAAAATAAAGGCTAATTCCCCTTAGCCCATCCTCCATAAACCCTTCCTTAACCTTGAAAAATGAATCTTTAAACTCTATATGGGCTAACAAAAGCGAATATTTATGGAGAGGAGTGATCTACCATTTTGATAACCTCCAGCCAAATCTTATATATTTGAATACTTGGATATCTAATCAGTGGCAACCTCTCCTAAAATGTAAAGTGCATATATATCCTAGTGTAAAAGGCCTTTTTATTACAATTTTTAACTTCATTTTAGACAAAAATCTTATTTTGGAGAAATAATGGAGCCAAGATCAACAGCAATTTTTATTAAAACCTTGGTTTCTTTGTTTCAACCTACTCACTAATCCTTCTCCACCAAACCCATTTGGGTCAACATACCTCATCTTCTCCTCTAATTTTGAGTTGGCTCATAATTTAAGAAGATTGGGAATAAATTGGGTATAATCTATGAAGGAGATAATACCACTAATTAATTCTCACACACCACCTTCACTAGAATCATAGTCACCCTCGATACCTTTTTTCATCTTTTGTCCTCTATTGGCTTAATCATACAAGATTGTCTATGGACCCAAACTTAGGACTATAATGGCATGACCTTTATATGTCATAGGTGATTCAATATTAGTCTCATAAATTTAAAATATAATTATATCGACAAAATAAAGGCTCCAACTTGGTGGAATAAATCTTCCTATGATCTTTTGATAATATGGGGTCCAATTTTTTTTATAGTAATTTAGAAGAGGAAGCTAGAACAATGGATAATAAGAAATAAAATTGGATGAGATAATTTTGGATAAATCTTGAAATACTACACCAGATAACATAAATTTTCTATAAATGGAGGCCCAAGATTTGGTTTTGGTTGTCTTTGAATAAACTACCACTTGTGGGGTGACACATGGGATTAAAACATTAAGCATAGATCTAGTGGAGATATTAAAAGACAAATCCAAGCCCTCTAAATTAATTGATATTTAAATCCCCCTCTACCCATTAATGGTGGAAGGTAAGGGGGAGTGGAGAGAAGTTAATCCTACAAATAAAATAGGGAGAATGGATTGAGGTACATAAAAATAAGAAATGAAGAAAATATATCATCTATAATCATTCTATCATGTCCTTCCATTCTAGAGGCTCACTCAATGAATGAGTTGTGAAAGGCTCTTTGCCCCTAGAAACTTACTCTTTAGACTTTACATTGGTATAGTTTTAAAATATGTTTGGTCAAAAATCCCTTATTGTTAGTGTGTTGGGCCCTATAATATCTTCATAGATATCCATTAGTTGCATAAGGTTGACAACTTCCATTGCACGATTAAGGAGGATGTTGCTTTTTGATTCTTTCCTTGGCTCAAGAGCGCCTTCTTTACTCTAGTTGTGTGGTTTTTCCTAGAGAGATAGTAATTTTATGGAAGACAGTTTGTTTCCTATTGGTGTTTTGTTGTAAGCCAGTTTATTCCTTGTGGTAGGGTACTACTTAGCTAACTATTGGGTGTTTTGTTTCACACAGGTAGCCTTTGTTGTCTCATGCAAGCTTTAATATTTTATCTTTCGCATTATTGTATAGGACACTTCGAAAACCTAGGTTTTTATCCTATCTAATAAAAAAGTAAACTTAATACCACTAATAAATAAAAAATAAAGCAATCTAACAACTAATATAAATACCACAAACTCTTTTTATAAAACTACCACTATGTGGAGATGGAATTGTGGATGCTTACAAGGGAGAACATAGAGTCTGATTGAGGGATAAAACGAGCCAGAGAAGGGAGTGGATTGAACCCCTGTATGTTCAGTATTTAAGATCGTTGTCATGGAGTCGATTTAATGTTAGAAAGTGTCAACATTGATTTGGGAGGAAAGGATTATGGTTGAAACAATTTTACACTAAAAGATATGAATGCTCAGTTAAATATATGTTTCATGCCTCGCACCAAATTCAACAATTTTATGTGTAAAATCCTTCACAATAAAATTAACTTTTTCAAATAATTTACAGGTTTTGTTCTTCGTGTTCCAATCTTTCACAAACACTTTGAAAATCTGATTTTAATTAAGAATTGAGAAAGAAAACATGATTTTTAAAAAATGTGAACTATGAACAAAATGTAATGTAAACTAAAGATAAGGTGGATAAGATGGAATAAGAGAGGACATGTAGGTGAGTGGTGAATGACAAAAAAAATTGCAGGTGATCTATACTACAAATCATTGACAGCATGTAAGCAAGATGAATAATCGATGCAATGGCATTTGTGTATGATTTGTAGAGTATAGTTGTTTTGTTGTGTTGATAAAAAATAATGAATGAATGATAAGCAATGCCTAGAGAGTCCTAGATGACTTGATTTGATACCGTTGTTGGGATTTACCCCATAATGGTGAAGAGACAAAGGCCCAACATGCTTTTTGGTCAATCAAACTCAACTAATTTATTCAACAAAGTTTACTACATATAAATAGCCTTTTTGACTCCTATAATTATGGAGGGAGGTATACAACTTAATCCAATAAAACTCTAATTTTATCTCTCCTATAAATTATCTCCTAATATATCTAAAAAATATTATTCTAATGTGATTAACACTCACATAATAATCACTTAGAATATGCATTATTTGTCCCCTTTATTATTTTAGATGCACACCATAATTAACAAATAATAGAATTTAGAAAACCTAGGCATTCATGTGAAGACTAATTCCTCAACATTCCTTACCTTAGTACGAACATGGGATGAAGAACCATATGGACTAAAAAATAATCTATCGCCCTTCCCTCCTCGCCCCTCCCCCATAATTTTAATATATAGGCATCGAGGTCACATGTTGTTGCATCTAATTTTTGAAATAGAGGATGAATTTGTTTTATAGGAAAAATGCCTTTAATTGCATTATGTTAAACTTAAGACTATAAATGAAAGAAACCCAAATGATTACATAAAAGAAATGATTAAATAATATAAAAATGATAAAGAACTGGCAATCAATATTAAATGATAAAGAAAAAGAGATGACAAAACTAGACAAAAAGAACACTATTTTTTAATATTTTTACAATGATATACTTTAAAGACATAGAGTCCTTAATGACTTAAGAGTTAAAGACAAAAAAAAATAAAGAAACATTAATACTAAACAAAAACATTTATCAAAAAAAGACTTAAAACAACTATATAACAAAATAAAAAATCTTAAATACCAACTTGACAAAAATTAATATTAAAAACTTAAAAATAAAATCTAAATTATAAAAATAAAAAATTTAAAAATATATAATGAAGCAAATTAAAAAAATCAAAACCAAACTATTATCTATTTAAAAAAAAACAAAACAAATAACAAAACACAAACATTGATCCTGATACTGTTAAAGAAATCTTTGATCAGGCAGAGTACTTTTCAAAGTCTATGACTATTTGTAGATTTCGTGGCTTCTGGCCATCTCATGCCGATTTACATGGCTGGATATCCCAGACATGGCTGCCACTAATTGATGAAAATGTTGAAATTTATCCTTGTGGTAAAGGTTTTTTTATAGCTTTATTTCACATTGCTGAGGACAGGAAGACTATTCTTTCCAACAGAAATTTCTTCTGGCAGGGTAAATACCCTCTCTTTGCCAAACGGTGGCATATGGATTTCAATCCTGTTACGGAAACTTTCAACAAGATCCCTGTCTGGGTTCGGCTCCCTAATTTACCTTTGCATCTATGGCATGATTCGGTGTTTAAAACCATCAAAAACGCTATAGAGGAATTTTTATTTGTGGACGCAGAAACCAAGAGGTATTTCAGATCAACTTGTGCTCGCCTTATGGTTGAGGTGGATGTTTCTAAGGGCCTTCCTGAGGCGATTTGTCTGGATTTCCCTAAGGGATCTTGGATGCAAATGTTAGATTTTGAAGGGCTACCTTTTCGATGTAGAAAGTGTCACCTGACGAGGCATGTTGCTGCCCGGTGCACTGCAAGGAAATCCAGACCTAGAAGATCTCCTTCTTGGTGGGCTGAAGCTGACCATGATCACTATATTATAGAACAACCTGAGGAAGCTTCGACTGATTCTGAGAATGAGAATGAAAAGAGTATCTTATCTACTTCGACGGATCAGGAGTCTTAGCTGGAGACTGTTCCTGTTGAAGGTTCGGTGGAGATTGGATTATGTAATCTTCCTGAACTGATCTCTGAGGAGGTGGTGGTTCCTCCACCTGTTTTGATGGATTCTCCTAGGAGTCAGTTGTTGGCTGGTTCTCCTAAGGCTCTGGCTGAGGTTTTGTCGCCCCCTGGGCTTCATGATTCTTGGCCTTCTGAGGAATGGGTTGCTGAGGTAGCTAAGGTAGAGGATGGCTGGACTACTGTTAAAAGGAAAAAATCTAAGCCTCTGGTCCCTCCTCTAGATATGAAACTTCGGTCTTGTAAAAAAAAAAATAATAACTATTAGTTATTGTTTGTCTAGCTTTTGTCTGTTGTTTTCAGATTACTGGTTAATCTGGTTTAGCTTTGGAGGTTCCAGGTTATTTCGTTTCCTGGGTGTACTTAAGGTTTATATCTTATCTTTTGTAAAGGGTTTCAGGGCCCCTTCAAAACCTGTTTTTACCTTAATCTAAAACAAAACACAAACATTAAATAAAAGTTACGAAAAACATATTATCCAAAATAAACTAAAAATTTATAAAAATAAATAATACCTAAAAAGAGAATAACAAATCCTAAAACATGTGTCAATCAAGAAAACCACAAGAAAATTAAAAAATAGCACAAATTCATAAATAACCGTAATAACACTTTAAAAAATGAACAAAGCAACCTAACACCCGAATAGAGTACCAAGAGTTCCTGTTATAAAACTTTGGATGTGTGGAGATGTAAATGCAAAAACTGAGAAGGGAGCTCATGGAGTCTAACTGAGGGATGGGATGAGCTAGAACGGAGGGACTGTCATCAGTCTCTAAAATTTGAGGATTCGAGTTGGACGTTGTGGAGTGTATTGAATGTCATACGTTGTCGATGGCGAGCTAGGAGGATAGGTTTATAGTTGACGATATTTTGCACTAAGAGTTACGAATGCTTAGTTAAAGAAATATTTCACACTTTATACCAAATTCATCACTTTTATGTGTAAAACTACTCACAATATAAAACTGATTGTCCAAAATAATTTTCATGTTTTCTTCTTCTGATTCCAACTTTCTATAAATGAGTTTTTATGTCATATGGGATTTAGAGGATAATCAACCAAAGATGAAACACTTAGATATGGAAGTTACATCTAGATAATTTTTTTAATAATACAAAACAATCTACCTAAATATTTTAAAATAAACAATAAATAAAATGTTGTTCTTTTTATTATCCCATTGCTCTAATGCCATGTGAAAATCATATAGGATAAGATGTCCAAGACTGAGAATTGGTGATATGAACACACAACTCCATTTTAAAAAGAAATCAAGACTGAGTATAACCTAAAATAACATGTATTTATAAATGGAGATGTACAAAACATGGGTTTCACATAGCTCACATCTCTATCACTCACAACTATTATAACTCATTAAGTTAATCTAGTATATTATACTCCTCAAAGTCTATAGAATATCATTATCTCTCTAGCTCACCAAATGCAAAGTAGGGCATGCCTATAATGTATTTTGTTGAGTGTAGGATGACTCAACCAAAAAAGGTGAGTGGGTAGACTCCACCACTATGGGTGGGGATAAAAATAAAAGAGCACAAGTGTCTTGGTGGTGTTAGTGGTGCAATCGCTAAGGAGACCAAATATAATGGATACCTCATCCACCTACTAAGTGACCCCATGCACTCATCTACACATGATGACATCATAATGATGTCATATTTCACCCTCATAAGACATATTTTCCACCTAACCAAGGTGAATTATACAAGTGTAGTAAATACATATAACAACAATTTTAGTAGGTCACATGTAGTTTTAGGTGAATCATAAAGGGAACTATCCCAATCTAGATATTCACTTCACCAATTAGGCTACCCATAGCCTAAAATTTATTCCACACTATCTTCTATAGAGGAAGGATTGAATAAACTTCATAGGGGCTAAAATTAGATAGATAATAGTAAATAAGTGTAGCTTGAGCGGTTTGTATAAGATTTTCATACTTGATATCCTTAAATTATGGAAGAGGTTTTATGTTCTTCTTTCCAAATATTCATTTTGGATATATATTTTTTGGGTATGTCATTGCTTGTGACATAGGCTATTTGTAAATGAATGTAGTTTGGATTATTTTTATAATGTTTGTATGCTTTATGTACTAAAAATGTGGAACACATTGTGTTCAAGTTGTTTAACAATCTTGGTATTACATTAACATCACTACTTTATTTGAAAATTGTTCATTTTTTAGGTTTTTTAATTTTACTTTCAAATGTTATGTGCATCAATAATATGTTTACTTTTGTCCTAGAATTTTTTGTTTTATTTCTTTGAAATGTTACATTTAGAATTATCTTATTAAGAAAATGTTTCATTGTTGTTCCTTGAGGACATGAAATGATACTAAATGTATAAATAATGTGTATGAACTGACCTAAAGGTTTTCAATTGTATTTCTTTATTGATACTTGAATTATTGGTTGCCAATTTGTATGAGTTATATTAATAATACTGGTTATGTTACATTATTAAATACATGCACCCCAATCTTACTTGTTTGTAATGATAATCTCTTAACAGTATAATGGGGGGATGAAATTGTATGTGTATTTATGTATAATGGTGGTAATATACAAAAATATTAACATAGCATATA
>JARHVA010010654.1:7500-107500 GCA_037957365.1 Torreya grandis | reverse complement strand
GATATGACATTGTGAATCTCTATTTTGGAAGTGTATTCTTATGCTACGTCATAAGAGGGTTTATTGTGCTTTTTTATTAATTGAGGTAGACCATTAAAAAAACTATCCAATATGTATCTTATTTATGAACAAGTGGGTTTTAAGTCTAGTATTAACAAGCCACCAATGTGAGTTATTAAGAAAACATCCATATAGCCTAACCTAATTTGGGCACCATAGGATGAGTGTTCCCATTTTGAATAATTTTTGTGTTTAAACATCAGGATAAAAATAATTGTAGAAGGGCTTGGAAAAATTGAACCCATTGATGTTTTATAAGCAAATGTATTATTCATGTAGAGTGTTGATCTAAATATTTAATGAAATAGCATGTTTGAAGAAAATTTGTAGTTACTGTGTAGAGGAGCCAATTTCATTTTATTTGAGTGGTATCTTCATACTTTATTTTATGGAATAAATGGGTTATTAGTTATATATTTCTACATCTTGTCAAGAAGTTCCACTTATTTTTTGGAATAATTTGCTAACTAGTTAACATAACAATTTCTACAATAGTCTAATACAATATTTTAATTGATACAAATAATATTTTATAAGTAGGCTTTTCAGAGATTTTTATTTATTTATTTTGTGGTAACTCAAATACAAATATCACTTTTATATTTAATGTCAAAAGAGGAGTAGATTAAAAACTTTATATATGAAATTTGATAATGATTGTAGATTTGATTATGGTCAAAGTCCTAGAGCCCAAGCACATTGATGTAATTTATGTTATTATCACCTGATGGACATATGTACAATAAAATTTACCACTCACTAGTATGTCTTGTTCACTTTTTTTTTTCATTTCTAACAAACAAGATTATTATTAAGAGCTTTAATGCTTTCACAATCTATAAGTTATTGAAAAATGATTTATGGAAAAGTTTTGTGTATATAGTTTTAAATCGACGCCTTTTAAATCACTTTCTATGAGTAATCGTTATGAAGAATTATAAATATTATTTATACTAATTCAATATCGTGTTTTTAAATTATTTTATATTTATATTGTATTTCCACCACATGTGACTCAAACCTTTTTAGGTGTAAAAAGATATCTTTCAATTTTAAAATAGAAATTTATTTTATAACTACAATGAAAATAGTGTATGCCAAGTAATGTTTTTATAATTGTAATGTTCTATAGTAAAATTGTTTATATGAAAGAAATATCAAGATAGAATATGCATGATGATTATATGAATGCCATGTGCATACATGTATAAGTTATCAACATAACATAGAAGACAACAAGCCTTGAAATTTAATAAGTATTGGAATAAGTTATTAATTTGAATGTGGAGAACAAAAATTAGAAACTCAAATCTCAATAAATGTTTTTTATGAGGAATGTATTTAAAATATGAAAATGAATAAGACGTACCATAATATTTGTATTTGATGTCATTTATGTTATTCTCACCTAATGGATGTATGAGAAACAACATTGGCCACTCATGCATTTCCACTCACTAGTATATCTTCTTCATTTTTTTTAAATTTTATTTCCAATATAAAATCATATTATTATTTATATTAATTCAGTGCAGTGTTTCTTTATTATTTTATAGTTTAATTATATTTCCACCAAGTGAGACTAAAATATTTTTCGATTTAAACAAATACATCTTTCAGTTTAAAAGAATATATTAAAATAGAAATTAAAATATAAATGTAATATACCATTGCAGTGAAAAATAATATATGCCAAGTAATGTTTTTATAGATATAATGTTTTGTAGCAAAATTGTATATATGAAATCAACATCAAAATAAAATATGAACATTGACTATATGATTGCTATAAGGATATTTGTTTCAATTATCACCATAATGTAGAATAAATGAAGCTTTGGAATTTAAGAAGTATTGGCATACGTTATTAATTTTTTAATGTTATGAAAAAAAGTATAAATTAAATTTTCAATAAGTCTTTTTTATTAGGAATATATTTAAAATGTGAAAATGAATAAGACATACATAACATTTGTATTTGAGTCACCAAAAATGAAAATAAATAAATAGAAATATTGCTCCAAAAAAATCACTTATCAAATTTTATTTTTTATAATAGAGATATTATATGAAAGTATTTTAAAAATTAGATGACTAAAAATTGAAATTATTGAGTTGAAAAACTAACTTGTCTTTCAAAATAGATACACTTGGCTTCTCAAAAAATAATATTTCTTTTTTATCTCCATACTAAATCATATATTCTTAATTTTTTTTTAGTAACTAAAATATCATTTTATTTATTTCCATATTATATAGTGATGTTAATCTCCCACCTTAGTTACTAAATGACTAGAACAAACCGTATTCTGGATTTTGAGAACACAAACCATGTAAGGATTATAGAAATCACCCAAACTGTACTCATTTAATAAAAAAGAGTTATATCCTATGTAATGATGTAGCAAAAGAATAGACATCCAAACTAGACATTCATATTGTCAAATGACACATCAATAGTTATAATAAAAAGTCAACTCAACCACTTCATAATTTTTAGAATCACTTCCAATATATTTACACTCTTTGTTGAGGAGGCCAATCTATTTTTTGGGAAGAAATAATATTACAAAATATTTTTATTTGATTAAAACAATACACCTATGTCATGTGTTTATTTATAGATTTCATTATTAAATATATCATAAAAAAATAATAGACTCATCATCACATTAACTATATTCCATTCAAGTCATATCTTAAGGGTTTCAAGTAGAAACACCATTAAAGGAAAAGTTAGCAAGGAAAATCAAGATAAACATAAAAAGGTTGAATAGGATTTCCATATATTATCAGTTAAAAATATTCCACTATAACCATGTCCTAAGATTATGTCATGAATAAATGAAATTGAAACTTGTGTTACAATACTATGGTAAAAAGAATTCAAACCTGAGTTAGGATACACAATGTGTCATTTGATAGGACATGTGTAACTATGTGATTTAAACCATCAAGATTTCATCAATAAATATATTAAGTGTAATAAATGAATGGGTATGGTATGAATATAATTAAAATATTAGTTTTTTAATAACCAATGTGAAAATATTATATATCTTTAATGGGTTGCATCTGTTAGTAAATGAAAAGAATGAATTCTTTTCTAAGATTTAACAACATAAAACATCTAAATGTTATAAACCACCCAAACCATGCTAATTTAGAAACATTTCAACATTTGAATTCATTGATATTTATTAAATAATGTAATTATTTAATAACAAGTAAAGGAAACTCATGACTATGCATATGGGCTTGCCAAAATCCCCTGAAAATGATTTCTAATAACAAATGGGTGTATCATTTTTTTTCTAGATTACATGTCTCAAAGCATGTTAGCTAATATGGCATTTGGTACTACATGATTGAAACCAATAAAATATAATTAATAAAGATAAAAAGTGTTATAATTAAATAGTTAGGATATGATTTCAATTCATATATTGGGTTTTGAACAATAAAAAATAAATAATTTTTAGCAATTGAAAAGACCAGTTGCCAAATTGGTGACTTATTTATATTGTTGTGGATTATCATAGTTTGTTTTTATGCCCTATTACTTTTCATTTTCTCAATGGTTTTGAAACTGTGTTTAGGATTTTACTAATCAATAAAATAATTCAAATAAAATGAGAAAATACTAAAAAAAATAGATTTAAACCCCACTTGTTTAAAAACATGTTTCATATTAAAAATTATTCATTTAAAATGATAGAAATGACATATTTATGATTATGAAAATGGTTTATTTCCCATTTTTATATGTTTCTAACCCTTCCCCCTTAGCCGACATTGCTCGATTGTAATATTATATTACTTATAAACTAGAGACCTAGTTAGATCCACTTAAATCTATTGATTGACTTAAGGCTTTGAAACCCTTTATCTTGATATTGCATTATAGTTCCCCCTCTTGATAATTTTATAGATCCATTTACTAATATCTCAATTCATTAAGTATCAATGGTATCTTTTTGATTCATCTTCTCTTAGTCCAAATCTTTCGATAGGATAGTTATAGGTCAATCCTCACTAGTTTCTTATAACTTGCTCCATTATGGATTCCTAGAAAAAAATGGATCTACCTTAAAATCTCAAGCCTAAAGTAGAATATATGTTTTTCCATACTTAATATATATGCTCCTCCACGCCTAGTCAGTAACCAAATTTTGTGAAAGAAAATATCAATAATTTTTAAGTTTTTTAAAGATGAACAAATTATGTTAGATATTGTTCTAACCTTTTAGGTATTTGCTATGTACCTAGGGATATGATATATTAATGTATATGGGTTGATGGAGATGCCAACATTTGGTACACATCTCCTTAGTTAGTTATATGGGTAAAATTTAATAGGATGATGAAATAACTTGTGGAATTAGTGCATTGGGTAATGGTCAGCCTATATTGGGATTAGGAGGTTACCCATCCATTGGTTAGATAGATGTTTATATAAATGAGATGATTATCATGGTAAAGATATCAAGTAAGCATTGAGTCTTCTATTGTAAGAGGACATTAGAGGTTGTCCCCTCCAAGAGACATAGTGCAGTTGTTCCTTCCTAAAGGAGTATTATATGGTGTTTCCCTACCTTAACGGTATTTCTTCATATATTGAATATTATCAAGATCATATCAGTGGTATCAGAGCTTCGATTTGGGTAATTTGTGTGGATCGAAACCCTAGTTTTTTGAATCATCAACATATTTTGATTGGTTTTGAACTTTTTGACATGTTTTTTACTAGGTATGAATAATATTTTTAATAAGTCACAGTAAAAAATTGAGATTGTTTGATTAGTTTTAAGGGAGTTATTGCTATTTTAGGCTTTATAATAATTTCACTATATCTTATGAAATATAGATAATTTGTTTTATAAATTATTATTGGAGATGTAGGAATATATTATAGAAGCACAGTCAAAATTTCATAATTTTTAGAGTTTTTTTGAGTGACTTTCTATGATTTTATGGTCTTTTGTATATTCAATGTATAGGTCAAAATTTTTGACATTTTCTCACAAAAGTTTGAATGAAGTTAAAATATCATAAGGGGAAGATACAATAAAAATATTGGACTTTTTGGATCAATTTTGTATGAGTTATTTACATTTTAGTGTTTCGTAAACCATAATTTTTTTTGTGGATCATGAAGTTGCAAAAAAATTTAGGAGAAGATGATGTTGATGCTAGAGAATGGTGGATAATTTTTAAGGAGAATAATAATAATTTATTTTTGTGAAAAACAAAATAATATCTTTCTTTGTCTTGGCCTACACAACATTGGTGGTTTAATCAATTGAGCTTTGCGCAACAGTATTCTTCATGAGAAGTAATGGAACAAATCTTCCTAGATCGATGAGATATTAAAGAAGAAGAAGAAGAAGAAGAAGAAGAAGAAGAATAAGGGTTAAAATAATTTGGATCCAAAGAAATCTAAGTAAATTTTTCAATTTCGTGGATGCATTCAAAAGGAAAAGGTGGTTGTGTCCATAAACCCGACCAGCAAGTATAACTTCATTAATATGAATGTGGCCAAGCATCTACATGTTCAAACAAAAATTGTCAAGGAGGTTCAAGTAGATGGTAATAATATTTCAATGTTTTAATATTTGAAGCTCATTATGGAAAAATATGTTTTGCATTCATATTTTTATGCTTTAGATATGGATGATGTGGATATAGTTCTTGGATATCCATGGTTAGAGACATTGGGAACAATGAATATTAATGTTTAGAAAAAGTTCATGATGTTTTGGTATAGGAAAAAGAAGATCACTTTACAAGATATCATAGTGAAAAAGGCACCAATAACAATCCAGGTAGATCATGAGGATGATATTGAAATAGGTGATAAATAACATGATGAAGATTCAGATGATATAATTAAAGACACTAAAAATAGAAATGAACACTTCATCTACTAAAGAGATAAAGAAGGAAAAGGTGGAATAAGTAGAATCAAAGGTGGATAAGGTCAAAATATTGGAAAAATTTGAGTTATATAGACACCTACATCATCATGAGAGGAAACAATCATAGAACTAGGTGAGGAAGTGTGATAACAACAATTATTTTGTCTATATAGGAAAAAAAAATTCAATCATTATGGATATGCATGGAATCCAAAGAAAAAATACAATGACACATGAAATGAATGGGGGAATCACTATGATTATGCATGGAAGAAAACCTAATATGGTCATGGTTGTAATCACAGTAGTGTAGTAGAATATGGTACATGGAATAAAAAGAGGAATAGTTATGCTTAGAAACCATATAGTATAATTATGATCATGAACAAAATAAAAGGAGCACAATGGAATTTGGAAACAAGCTTGGATATATATCACCTACCAAGATCACATATGGATGGATAGATGATCGAGATTGGAGACAAGTGTGTAATTATTTGAAGCACACTCATTATATGGTTTCTTCTGATGTTTCAGGGACAAAACATGTCAAGGAGGGAAGTAATGCTATGTACCTAAGGATATGATATATTAATGTATATGGGTTGATGGAGATGCTGACATGTGGCACACATCCCCTTAGTTAGTTATATATGTATAATATATTAGGATGATGGAGTAACGTGTGTAATTAGTGCATTGGGTAATGGTCATCCTACGTTGGGATTAGGAGGTTACCCATCTATTGGTTAGATGGATGTCTATATAAAGGATATGATTATCATGGTAAAGATATCAAGTAAACATCGAGTCTTCTATTATAAGAGGATATTGGAGGTTGTCCCCTTTAAGAGAAATTATGGAGTTATTCCTTTGTAAAGGAGTATTATATGGTGTTGCCCTACCTTAAGGGTATTTGTTCATTTATTGAATATTTGAATCATATCAAGATCATAATAGTATTATAAAATATAAATCCTATGTTGCTAAATAGGTGAGTATATTAATTTAGGTTATAAATATGCAATAAATATAGCCAGTAGTCTATTGAAGAATTGAGTTAATTTGAACTTCCTCAAAATAACAATAAATAACATAAATGACAACGTAGCTAGAAAATAATTTCAATAGATGAAACGTAGGATGAAATTTAAGGTAAAGGATGGTCTCAGTATCATAAATAAGATCTCAGTGTCAGAAACCCTCATTGACAGTAGTGCCCTAGTTGGATATAGTGTGGTGTGGCACTAATGTCCCCATTTTGGTGGTAATTTACTTTATGCATAAATGTTTTAAGCTCCTAGGTGCACCTATGTTTGGGTCTATAAGCCTTGTTCATACATGTATAAGTTTTTAAACCCTTTAGATGACTTATTTCGACTAATTTTATGTTCAAAACTTAATCATATATGTTACTAGGGCATATAATTGATACAAGGATAAAAGTATATTTGATAGTGGGGTAAGCTAGATATCCTCAACACCTCACTTTGATGAGAGTTGCCTACATACCAATAGTATAAAGAGGGATGAATCTCAATGTAGTTATCCACACCTAATTATAATTACAAATTTAAGTGAATCTAGTATGATTGTATACCTAAGTGATTAGAATGTGCTTCACACTAGAAATCTAGGTAATTTGAGCTTAGAAATGTCTTATATGGTAGTATGTAAAAGTAGGGTAGAATGGGGATTAATAACCTTGATTATGAATAACATTATTTGAGTTTATATTTGTGATTTGTATCTAATTTGTATCAAATTTTTAAAGTCTTAAAATTCATGTACATGTATTATTTTGACACTTTTGTGGGTGTAGAAATAGGTCTCGATCAACCCTAGGTTATCTAAGATTTGAAAATATATCCATTTAAGTAAAAATAAATGAATGGATAGTGGTGAAAATATTGGAACACTAATGCCATGTGAAACTATTATCCCTATTATGGTGTCACCATCTAGGTGACACAACCTAAGGCACGAAGGAATAAGATGCAAGAATAAGGGTTTGGGACTGTTTTAGGGATGACTAGGGATGCCTATGGCCTACACAAATTATGGATAATGGTTAAAATAGGACTTAGGATATGTCTAGGGATATGTTATGGATAGGTGGTCTCAAGTAGCAGTCTTATTTCACTCAAGTTACAATTTTAGATGATTAATTTTGCTTTTCTTCTATTCTATAAATGTATCAAAGTAAAATGACTAGGATAAAGGAAAAACAAGCATAACTATACTTACCTAAGAGGTGAATCCCATACTTTTGGATCTATTTATGTGAATCATGCTCCATTGCATGTCCTATAAGTGAAATGTGCAATAGATTTCTCCTTACTTAAGAGATACCAAATCCAAATATAGAAAAAAGTAAAGAAGTGAAACTGAGTAAAACTAAGATAAAACTAATTAAAGAGATAAGAGAGAGGAAAATAGTGAATATAACTCATAGGTTATGTGAACCAATGTATAAACCTAGTGGCAACTTGTGTGTATGTGTGTATATAGTGATCAATCAGTGACTAACTTGGACTGAGCTAATGTCTTACTCAATCATCATGTGTGGGTGGCTCAATATCTAAATCTGGTATTTAATCTATTGTTCACCACCACCACCTGGTGGATATTTACCAATGAATATCTTAGATTGGAGTGATGTTGTGTCCAACCTTCTCTTATAAGTGGTTTAGGAACTCAAGTAGACTATGACTCCAATTCTTGCCCATGTGTATTATATGCATATGAAATTAAAATTATGAGATGTTGAAAATTTTTGACTAGAGATGTTGGCTATGTGCCCACTTATATATGTTAGGTGGCTTTGGGATACTTGAGAATATCAACCACTATAGATGAAGTAATGCATAAATCTTGTGTGAAAACTATAACTTGATGTCTAATGTATAAAACATAGAGAATGATATGGAATTTAGTAGTCCATATGATCAACCAATGTGTAAGTGAACATATGGAAACAATGTGTTGCACACATGCCAAAAACATAATATCTAAGCACATGTATTCTATAAATTGCAATAATTCATATATGAGATTTTGAATAAAAAATGGAAATAGTCATTCCACATATGATGCCCCCAATCTGAGAAAACATATATTAATATTAACCAAACTTAGCCAAAAAGGGTAAATATATAGCTAAACCTATACAAACCTAGACTATACTTGTTATAAATTTATGGCTAATCTATATTTTTTTGGAATTGAGGAAAATGGATAATAGTTTCATAAATTAGATAGGAGTGCCATGTGACACTAGTTTCCCAATTTGAGAATTAATTTTTGATTGTTTTATTTTTTGTACAACTATATTGATCTCTATGTCACTATTTCCCACTCTATTTACCTATGTCTATTTTATATAATATGAGCTTGTGTGCTAAAACTTGTACTATGAGTGCATTGTGATACCCTGATCTCTATCATAAACACCTATAAATGCCCCCTATTTTTAGTGTATTTGGTATACATGTGCAAGAATTGAATTGAGAATAAAATGATCTATAAAATGTGTGTTAGTCAGAGCATATCAAATATCTTCATTATAATCCAATATAATGTACATATATAACGTCAAAATACAAGATAATCTGAGTCTAGTTTTGTAATTAGAAATGTATTATATGTCTATCATTTGTAAGGTTGTCAAGATATATATAAAAATATTTTTAACAAAATTTGAGTAATAACTTAGTAGCTACCTAGGAGGATGGGGCATGATGTCCATCACAACATCCAATAAAGAAGGGGGGATAGATTAGGTACCTCATGGAATATAACATTGGAGTATATCAAAATAAAGAGATAAGTGTCATGGCCATGACGTATATAAGAAAGCATATACAACACACATGAGGCAAACAAAGTAGGAAAAAGAGCTACAATAGAAGGGGCATGGGCACATGTCACTAAATCTAAGAAAGCAATACATAAAGGACATATTAAAATGTCCATAAATGAGAAAAACAAGCATGTTAGATTAGATCCACATAGAAGTACATCTTCAAATGATTACATACAAAACCAAGAAAACAAAAATGAGGACATGGGAACATGTCCAAAGCCTATTTATTATGAAAATAAGTGGCATAAAGACAAAGAGAAATGGCATATTCAAATTCCCTCAAAGAGAAGAATCATAGAGATACAATCAAATATAAAGTAGGAAATATAAAAATGAAAGTATGGATGACCCTGTATCGAAAATCTATGTAAGAACAAAGATGTTCATTTACTGATTCTAAAGTAGTATGAGTAGGTAAAAATATTCAGTAAGTGTATCATGGGAAATATCAAGATATAAAAATGCTAAATATGTGATTTAGATTTTAAGAAAGATGTAACTATTATCACTCTAGAGTGCATCCTACTTGAAGATGTGTAAGTCACTCCAGTTGATACAATGGGAACTTATCAGAGTATGGGTGACTTTGTAATTACAAGAACCTCTAAAGATGGTTGGTTCCCTTAAGATTTTTTAATTAAATTTGATTACTATTGCTGTTAGTTGAAAAGGGGAAAGAGAAAATTGAAAGAAAATCCTATCTAATAGGGTCATGCACCTGAATGGTTGGGATTCTCTTAAAACTATTAAAATCAAGGAACACATAAATTAATAATAAATCTTTAGATTTATCCTAAACATAAATATTTTAAATGAAAGATTGAAATTATTTTGGGTTACAAAAAATAATATTTCTATCTCTTCAAATGACGTATAAAGAATGAGATCTTCATAGTAGGTATGGAAAAGACCTAGAAAATCATAAGTAGATCCCAATTGTATTGTGGTATACAATAAAAATACAATCTATTCTTTGTCAAAACTTACATGCAAAATAAAAATCTCATTTATTGATGTATGGTCCAAATTACCATTTCTTCTTCAGCTCTATGAATTATGCAATAACAACGTGAAAAGCCAATATATAAGTCTTAAAATCTAATAAAATCCTAAGTGGACTTGATTTACATAAGTAATAGTATTCTTTAATTAAATAAATACTAAAACCTTTTACAATTATTTAATCAACTCCCTTTTACAATATTTAGAAAACTCCTTTTTACAATATTAGCTTTCCCTCTCAATGCATGCATGCAATGTAAAACTTTAGCATGGAATATAGGTGGGCCCATGTTTATAACCAGTAAAGTATATATTGATTTCAAAAATAAATACATTAGTCTTTAAAAAAAAATTAATTTTCTTGTTTTGGAAGAAATCCATTTTGGCATTGAAACAAGAAATGGTGGGCACCATTGTCTTTGTCAAATATCATTACATGTAATTGGTGTCATTGTTTTGTGTCTATCTCCACTTGAATTTATATTTAATTATTTTAATATAATTATTTAAATAATAATAAATAAATATTCTATGATGTTGGTTAGCTAGTCAACTGAAGTTTTGATTGGAAGTTTAAGCCTAGTTAACTCCACTTAGCTCCTCCATGCATAAAATAGAATTTAAAATTTAAAAAAATATGAATATCAATAATAATATCAGATATGGCATGTGGTAACTCTAAAATTAAATCATTTGATATATTTTCAATGCCATTCTTCACTTGTTTGATTGACCAATTATCCTATTAGGGAAATCAGGGCTAATATCATATCTTCTTGAATTTATACTCCATTAAACATACAATAATAAGTCATGAAATCTCTAAGAAAAAATCAATTATATCTAGAATAAATTTCTTCATTATCAAATATATGATCTTGATGTGAAAACCTTGGCTATTCAGTTAACAAGATTGACTAAGCCTATTTTGCTCTATTTTTCTACAAAGTGGCCATTTTGATCAAACTAGTTGGGACACTTTGAAGACACTTTCTAAAAAAATAAAAAATAGAGTATGAATAAATAGTATTAGTATTTTATCTCCATTGATTATATTTTATTCAACTATCCTTTACTTCATTTTATATTTTTTTTCCACAAAAATATGATTTCTTCCCTCATCCGTACATCTCCATACATAAAATTTACAATTATGGAATATTATCTAAGTTTAATTTAAATTTAAAAATGTTTCAGGTTGATCCAAGATTATTTGATGTCAATAGAATCAAACCTTTTATAAAATTGAATTTTTGAGGGTTTAAGCAGGGTATGGAGATGAATCTTCAAGATGATGCTTTATGAATTACAGACCTCCAAATACCAAATTATTTCCATTTATGTGTATAAAATTGACCCCCATAAGATCTCTAAAAATATTATGTTCCTATGCTAAAGATATGAAAAGTTATCACGTGGAGAAATCTACCTGTAAGATTTTGATTGCATTTTGAGATATCTACACTCATAATAATTATTCATAAAGAAAAAATTCTTAACTATTCTCTTTTTTTTATTAATTCCAAGTAAATACTCAAAACATAGTAAGATAATTTAGTCAAACTCTACACCTAGTGAAAAATATGAGCATTTAAATAAGAGGCTTGGAAGGGTGTCTAGAACTGTAAAAAGTGAAAAAATCACCAAAATAAAAATAAATGTTCACATAATTCCAAATGATTTAAAAAATAATCATGAGGTCTATACACTACTATCCAAACAATCTTAGACCACATTTTTCTTGAAAAGTTAAAAAACCCCTTTTTGGCCTATATGGCTATTTGATTGCATAAGCCTGTATGAGCATGATTTTCTTAAAATTTTGAGTTTTAATAGTCTTTAAAGGTCTTATTATGATGTAATAAAATCATCCTATTATTTTTGAAATTTTATCTCGGATTAGAAACCTCTGTGGCATTCTAGAATGATGCATACTCTAATGGTGATCTCCAACGGACATGTTGAGGACTATTAGAAAAGAGTGACTATTTTCACACCTCCAATGGATAGGAAAATATATCATAAGGTTTATGAAGACATGATGACCTTGTTTACAAAATTTGAGGTCTTGAAACCATCTATAGATCATAAGAAGTTCAATTTTCTCTTTAAATTGATCCTTGTGCATGGATTGTCTGCATATTTCTATTTGACAATGCTATTTTGAAATGATAATGACCCATTTATAATTAATTTATTATAATTTTTACCAAAATTAGTGCTTTCATAACACAATTACTAGATTTAAAGGGCTATTGAATGGTTTGAGGAAAGTTTCAATTGATAGGGGTAGTAAATTGACCTTGACAAGGTAAATTACTAAAATTTTTGATGAATTTCAAGGATTGACCAACCTAATGGTCAAATAACTCAAAAACACTAGCTAAAAATGATAAACTTAGATATACCAAGACAAACACTAAAACTAGGAAAGCTTGCAGATTAATACATAATAAGAGAAACTAACACAAATATCAATAAACACGTGCATGCATGCATTTAGAGGAAAGGACAACAAAAAAAAAGGATAAAAACACTAGTGTAAGCATGTCTAGAAAATCACTTAGAGGAATGAAATTAAATGTAGTATATTGTGTACAAACTAACCTCCACCTTGCTGGGCATCTTGGATCAAAACAAAAGCTATTTAATGCCCCATAAAATCTTGAAATATATCCAAAAAATCTATTTGATGGCCAATATAAATTTTAAATATATTTTCCATCTCTTGATAGCTCTTTTCTGCAACTAGGATCAATTTGATGCTCATTTTTTGTTGATGGTATAGATAGAATTCCAACCTCTATCCTTAGGTACATGATTGCAGGTATGGATCCAAGACCCAATCATCATGCTCCCAGATCCATGTACTTTACAAAAACATATTCAATTACTGATCTTCATCATGTAGACTAGCATGTTGTATCTTCTTTATCATATCTTCAAGGCTGACCTATAATAGAGATGATTATGCTTTTATGACTCCTTGAGGCCATTTGTGTTCATACTCATCTTCTAAAAGTATACAAGCATCTAAAAATGATAAAAAAGTGTTGATAACCATGATTGAAATGTTTAAACATGTAATATTCTATGAAAAAAACCACTTCTTGCTTGGTGAAAACACTCTTCTCATCCCATAATGCACCACATTCCAATAAAGAATACCCTAAACAAAAGATATCAAGAAAATCTAAAGACTTGTTCTCCTGAATTTCAGGTACAATGAGAACATAAGGATTCAAATTATCTTCAACTTCTTGTTGTAATTGGTACTCATTTTTTGTCACTTCTGTAAACTCTTGTTCATCATGATGGATGACAGCGCTTCTTAGAATAATAAACTCATGGAAAATACCTTCAAGTTGAAAAATTGAAGTGTTTTCTTCTTGAATTTCACCATCTACTCTTAGCTAATGTTCAATTATAGTATCAACCTATTTGACTTCATCAATTTCATCTTTGACACTGAGTGTGTCCATGATGATGCCCTCCTTACAATCATGCAATTTTTTTTTACCTCCTTATACATCAGCTATAACTTCTTTTGCTTTTGAAAGGATAGACTCCTTCTGCAAGACATGCATAGTAGATCCTTGAAAGTATTTAATAAGATGAGAAAGATTTAATGGTTGTGCCAAAGGTACCTAGTTTTTCTTCTAAGGCTTCTAAACCCAAACAACTATCACCTCCTCTCTCTACAAGGTTTATTGAATTTCTTTACATGAAGGAAAGGATTTGGGATTTTTAGGTCGAAGGGGTGAGGGTTGAATGTCAACAATGACTTTAGGGTGGATTTCATGATTTGAGCTTATGATTGGTTGTTGTATTTTAATTTATGTTGGAAAAATGGGTTTAAGAGCTTTTGGTATTGTAAATATTGCATCTTGAGGCATGATTGGGAAATTTTCTTGTTGAGATAGACTTGAAATCCATAAATACTGATATGGGGTAGTGAGAGGTATTAATGTTTGACTGAGATTGGTTATCAAATAACTCTTATTTTTAAGCTGACAAATCTTCAACAATAATTAGGATTACCCTCCTCATTTCCTCTATCTCATCATGAAAATTCAAATAATTTTTGAGGGGTGATTGATCTTGGAATGGATAAGGCTCATATGGATGAGGATGAGAAACATATGGATCATGGTTATAGGATTGGTATGATCTTTCATAACGTTGAGAAGGATCTATACACTATTCACATGGTTGATATGGGTCATGGGGATCATACTAGAACTATTGAAAAGGAGAAGAATGATAAAAAAATTCTCTATGGGCTACCATAGCCTAAAAATTTTTGAAGCTAACTATAATTATGATAAATAATGTACCTTTTCCTTTATATGAGAGCCACGTGAATACTAAAAACTAAATTTTAAGATGATGTACTATAATCTTGTCTTACTGGGCATGCCAAAAATTGTTACTACTCTAGAGTGCACCATGCTTCAAGATGTGTAAGGACACCCTCATTGTAGCTAATACAATGAGAACTTCTCCAAGTGTTAGTGATTTTTTAATGAGAATAACCTCCAGAAAGGGTAGGTTCCCTTAATATTTTCCAATTAAATTTTATTACTATTGCTTTTGAGTAAAAATGGGAAAGGGAAAAATTAAAAAAAATCCTATCTAATGGGGTAATGCACTTCAATAGTTGTTATTCTTTGAAGTTTATTAAAAATAATGAACACACATAAATCAATAATAATTCTTAAAATTGTTCCTAAACATAAATATTTCAGATGAAAGATTGAAAAGATCTTATGTTGCAAAAAATTGTATTTATGTCTTGTCAAATTACCTTTAGAGGAAGAGATATTCATAGTAGGTGTGGAAAGGACCTACAAAATGGTAAGTAAATTCCACTTGTATGCTATTACACATTCAAAATACACTCTATTATTTGTCAAAACTTATATGCAAAATAAAAATCTTCTTTATCGATTAATGGTCCAAATTACCATTTCTTATTTAGCTCTAGGAATTATACAATAATGGATTAAAAAGACAATATATAAGTCTTAAAATAAAATAAAAGACTAATTGGAGTTTATTTACATAAGTGATAGTTTTCTTTAATTAAATAAATACTAAAACCTTTTACAATTATTTAATCAACTTCCTTTTACAATATTTAGAAAACTCCTTTTACAGTGTTAGCTTTCCCTCTCAAATCATGCATGCACTCTAAAACTTTGGTATGGAAAATAGGTGGGCCCATGGTGATAAAAAATAAATTATATTTAGAGTTCAAAAATAAATATAATAGTCTTAAAAAATATTTTAATTTTCTTGTTATGCAAGAAATCCATTTTGGCATTGAAATAAGAAATGGTGGGCCCCATTGACTTGGTCAACTCTCTTTACATGTAATAAATGTCATTATTTGGTTTTTATCTCCACTTGAACTATTTTTTAAGTATTTTAATATCATTCTTTAAATGATAACAAACAAATATTGTATGATGTTGGTCAAATAGTCAACTGAAGCTTTGATTGGAAGTTCAAAGCTAGTTAACTCCACTTGGCTCCTCTATGCATAAAATATCATTTGAAATTTTAAAAATATATTAATATCCATAATAATATCATATATGGAATGGGGTAACTCCAAAATTAATTTATTTAATATATCTTCAATGCCATTCTTTATTTGCTTGATTGACCAATTAGTCTATTAGGCCAATTAGGCCTAATTGCCTTTATTGTTGCATTTAGACTAAATTAAACATATAAAATAAGCCATGAAAGATGAAAAAAAAAATTCATCAGACCTATAACAAATTTATTCATCATAAAATATGTGATTTTGATGTGAAAACCTTCGTCATTCAGTTAATAGGGTTGACTAGGCCTATTTTACTGTATTTTCTTGAAGACTGGCCATTTTGATCAAGCTAGTTGGGACACTTATGAGATTATTTCTCACCAAATAAAACTTTTAAGATCAATAAAAATTATTATGCTTTTATCTTCATTGATTATATTTTATTTAACTATCCTGTACTTCATTTTACATACTTTTTTCAACAAAAAATATGATTTATTCACTCATCCATACATCTCCATATATAAAAATTACATTGATGGAATCCTATCTAAGTTTACTTGAAATTTTAAAATTTTTAAATTTGATCCAAGATTATTTTATGTCAATAGAATCATATTTTTATAAAAACGGTTTTTTGAGGGTTTAAACGGGCTTTGGAGTTGAATCTTAAAAATGATGATTCATGAAGTAAATAAATCCAAACACCAAAATGTTTCCATTTATGTTTATAAAATTTACCCCCCTAACATCCTTAAAAATATTAGGTTCCCATTCCAAATATATGAAAAGTTATCGTGTGGAGAAATCTGCCTATAGTGTTTTGACTGCATTATAAGATGCCTACACTCTTAATAATGATTCATAAATAATAACACATTAATTTTTTTTAATTATTAATTAATAATAATAAAATATGGGTACTCAAAACATAATAAAATCATTTGGTCAAATTCTACATCTAGTGAAATATACCATCATTTGAACATGAGGCTTGGAAAGGTGCCTAGAACTGTAAATATGGAAAAATTCACCAAAATGAAATTAACTCTTCAAATAATTCCAAATTCCTTAAAACATAATTATGGGGTATATAGCATACTATCAAAAGACTTTTAAACCACATTTTTCTTGAAAATTCAAAAAACCCCTTTTTGGCCTATATGCCTATTTGATTGCATAATCTTGTATGAGCATATTTTGCTTAAAATTTAGATCTTTAAAACTCTTGAATGGTCTGATTACGATGTAGAAACATATTTATATTATTTTTGAACTTTTATCTGGGCTCATAAACCTATGTGGCACTCTATAATAATGACATCTCTAAATGTGATCTCCAATAGACATGCTAAGGACTATTAGAAAATGTGTATTTCCACTCATAAAATGGCCATGAAACTTTTTAAAAAGGTTCATCAAGTCATGATGACTTTTTTATAATATTTGAGGTACTGAAACTACCTGTAGTTCCCAAAAAAATTTATTTTCTCTCAAAATTGATCCCTGTGCATGGATTATCTACATATTTGAACTTGACAATGCTATTTTGAAATGATAATGACTCATTAACATTAAATTTTTGATATTTTTTAAAATCAAAATTAGTGATTTTAGGCCATAAGTCCTAGCTTTAAAGGGCTATTGAATGGTTTTCGTAATGTTTTGACTAATAGGGGTAGTAATTTGTCCTCAACATGCCAAATTACTAATAGTAACCTAGTAATCAAAACTATGTATAGAGTGCTCCCAAATGGGTGAATGTGTCAAATGAAGAAACTATGTATCTATGTAAATTCCCCCATTGGGTAGATAATTGAAAATATAGATCAGTTTATTAGACCTATGTCATGTATCAATCTGCAAGCACATGACAAAAATAAGTGAAGCATGTATATATGAAATAAACTAACCATACTATTATAGCTAGCATATGTACTATCTAGAAAATCTAAGAAAAGTAAACATGGAAATGCATAAAATATATAATTTTAGGTTTTAAGATTAAATATTTGAACGTTTTTATTTTTTAAATATTGTATTGGTTGTGTATTTTCTATATATAATCTATGTACAAGAAACATGAAATGAAACTATATACAAGTAATGATAAATATGGAAAGTATGTACAAGAAGGGAAGAACAATACTAACTGATGAGTCTCTTGGGAGAATCACTTTCACTGTGGTCTATGTCATAAATCGGAACAATAACCAATCATAAAATGTTATTTATATGATGTTTTTGAATGGTGTTCCAACATGAATATGAGTATTGTTCATCATCAAAATAATAATAATAATAATAATCATAATAACCTAGAATGCTAGTGTTGTCTTCTATTATATCTGGATGAGTATGTGGAATTTCTTAATACTATGGAGTTGACCATTATGAATTATAATTTGTGATATTAATTATTTTTTTTCCCTTTGAAAAAATACTTATTTTAGGAATATAGTGCTTTGGATGTTCTTTTACTAAAAAACCTTTTTTTAGAATGCTTTTTGGCTTAGCATGATTTTGACTTTGCAACTTAAGTTATTGCTTGTTCTATAACATTTCCTATATGTCCAAATATTTTTCTTTGATAAACTATATATGTGTCATATATGAGTGAATAATGTGTAGTTGCTTTCAATTTGTGAGTATCAATGTAATAAGACCATAGTGCATAGACAAGTTGATTGTGACAATCATCACCAAATTTGGTAACTATTTTGTTGAGGATAATGTTGAATGTCTTATTTGTTACTTTTTCTTGTCCATTTCCCTTTGGGAAGTACTGAGTAGAGCATGTGTGATGTATTTTATATTTAGCACAAAAATTCTTCACTATTTTATTATTAAAATAAGTTCTATTATTTTTAATGATGGTTGTTCGGAGGTTGAAGTGATAAATAATGTTGGTTATGAGAAAATGACATATGTCTTTCCCTTTGTAGATTGTAGTGGAATGACCTCCAACCATTTTATATATTATTATATCACTATGATAATGAATTTTTGACCTCCCACATATTTTAGATTCATATTATCGATTAGATAATATCTCCACATCATAAATTTCCATGGGGATACGATGGGTTATAGTTGTTATATTGGGACATGGTGTAGGTTTACATGACCTTCACATTTGTTTCATTATTTGGCATATTCCTAGCATTCATGTTCCATGGTTGTCTAATAGTAACCTTCACTTTGTAATTTGTGTGACATCACTTTATTGTTAAAATAACCCTCACGTTCATTTTGATGCACTTGCCTTATAGCCAACATGGCTTCCTAAAATCTCAAACATTAGAGGAAGTGTCCCTTGGAAGATATTTTGAATAAGTCCCTACCAATAATGACATATTATTGGGAGTTACATTGTATTTCATGTTTTTAATTTTTTGTTAAAGTGTCTGGTTTAATAGATTTATGCAAAAAAAAATAAAAAATCAGAGAACCATTCATATGATATTATACTACATGTGGTAAATAGAAATGCTACATCTATGAGGTAAACATGTCACACTAATGGATATTTTATTTATTTGATAGTGAAGATATCTTGGTCTTCATATATGTCAATGGGAATTAATGATGTTGTACTAGATATTACATCATCATCATGATTATATTTACATGGAGTGTTTTCAAAAGAGAAATTATCAAACAGAGCCTGTAGACATTGAAAAATATTATTGTAGGGAATGAAGCAATCTTTTTTACTTTTATAAACATTTGTAACCTAATAGAAAATTTATTATGAATCTCTATAAACTTTGATTGATTTGATATGGTGAGGCTAATCTGCTTTAAGACCTAAGATAAGTGCATTTTATTATTTGATGTTATTGGTACATGAAAAACTTAGTCGGTAAGCGAGGGGTGCTCTATGCCCAAATGGGTCAATGAAAACAATTCTGAATCTAACACTAGATGAACATATATAACCCTAGATAACATTATCCATGTGTTCGAAATGGTATTCTATGCTATGAATTAATCCCTAAAATCATCAGTGATAGGATTTGTTTCCAATAACAGGTTTACTACCAATTGATCTACAATTATTTGACCTTTTACTCTATTTTTTGAGACTATATTAAGGTAAATATCTATGAGAAACATAGCCCAATTTTTAGTACAATCTAAATGATGCATTTTCGACATGATGGAATTTAAATGACCAATTTTTATAATGACATATATCTCATTATTAATCATATAATTTATAACCTTTTGAGTAGCAAATACAAGCGTCAAATATTTTTTTTTTCTATTTTTGGATAATTTAATTCATAGTCAAAAAGTTTATGATTGTTACATATTAATCCTCCCACTCTTTATGTTGATCATTGTGGTGTGCTAAGGGTACACCAAGTGCATGACTTGTTGCTAAGAGGTAAAGGAGAAGTGGCTTGTTAGGTGTCAGTGGTACTAGGATAGGTGGATTCAACAAGTACTATTAGAGTGTCAAATCTTTATTTACGTGTGATGTCCCATTGAAATTTTAAATCCTTTTTAAGTAATCTAGTGAATAATTGAGTTTTATCTGTGAGTAGTGCCATAAAGCAACATATTGCCTTAATCTTGTCTTGTAAGGTGTGAAGTTATTTTAATTTTGTAGGAGACATGTCCATTATCAATTTGAATTTCTTGGGGTCAACCTTGATACCATATTGGGATATTATAAATCCAAATATTTTACATGATGAAACCCTAAAGATGCATTTATTTGGATTGAGTTGTATATTACATTCTCCTAGTCTCTCAAAAAAATATTGAAAATCTATTATATGGTGTTGTAATTTCTTTTGATTTTTTAAGCAAATCCTCAACATAATATTTGACTAATTAATGAAATATATAATGCAATATACGTGTCATAATTTGATGTTATGTTGATGCTACATTTTTAATCCAAAAGGCATGACTATATAACATAAAGTGCCACATGGTGTGGTAAAAGAAGGTTTTTCTTGGTCTTCTTCATCAATATTAATTTTATTGTAGTCAATGAAACCATCCATCAAAGAGGGGATTTCATAGCCATAAGTAGAGTCGATAATCATATTTATGTTGGGTAGAGGAAAATAATCCTTGGGACATGCTTTGATTCTATCTCTATAATATAAGATTTAACTATTATGTTTTATAATAGGATAATATAAAAACCCATTAGGGATAAGTAATTGGTTAAATGAAATTGACATCTAGGAGCCATTTGATCTCATCTATGACTAAAAGAGTGACTTTGGGGTGCATTTTTCAAATTTTATGTTTAATCTCCATTACATTTGGATAGAATGTAATCCTATGTACTTTGATTCATGATGGATGTCAGTCATATTTGAATAATCCTAAGTGAAAAACTTCAGGAAAATACTTTAAAATGTATTGAATATATAATTCTTTTTCTTTACATAAAGTACAAGTTAGTAATATGGTACAAGGATTAGTATATGTGACAATTAAATTTGACAATCTCTTTGTTAAGCAACATAGATCAATCCATAGTGTATGGTTTTATAAGGATAATATAATATGCATCAGGTAAAATGCATCAGAATCATCTGAATGCTCACCAAAGTATGCTTGGTAATTTATGGAATGAGTTAACTTGTTCTTATGATGGAAGGAAGAAGGATCCTTGTATACACCCACAAATTCTAATAGAGTCTCATCATTATAAACCTCAACTAAACTATGTAGATCCATAAAACTTGTATCATTAATAAGATCACGTTAAACGATTGGGAGTGTAGAAATATTATTTACTATATCATTTGCCTATTGAATAGCTAGTAAAAGCATTATATGATGACAATTATAGTGAGAAAACTTGCCATTATATGTGATAACTCTATATCTAAGTTAATATCTACCATGTTGATAATATTATTCAATGGAATTAATGATTCCATGTTCATGTTTTCCAAGGCCCTATATTATGTAACCCTTGTAGAAGTATATCAATGCAAAAGGAGAAGTGAATTTATTATCTTGTGATTTTGAAGTATCTAGGGGAGTGATACATGAATTTTGAATAGTATATTTGAGTGGAGTTGTAATAAAATCCATGTAAGGAATATAACTATGTGAAGGATTTGTATGTTGATAGTATTCACATTATTCTTTATCCATAGGAAACATGTACATATTAACTTTATAGATGAACCATAAACATTCATTTAAATTTTATGAAACTATGTACATATCATTAATCCATAGTATTCCAAGAAAGATATAGTAATTACGATCATTAGGAATAACTTAGCATGTTTTAGGTAGCATTTGAGGTCCCATGGAAAGATTTAAGTTATTTTTACCAAAGTATTTGTGTGGAATATTATCAAACCCTCAGATGTTCATGTCAAAAGGATATAAATCCTTATCATGTATATTAAGATGTTAAATAAAATAGATATTTCAAATGTTCAATCCTAATCCATTATCGATTAAAACCCATTTGACACCCACCCCATTAATTCTTAATCCATTGTAGAAAGGCAAGTGTAAATCTATGATTTATTGAGGTGGAAGATCTTTATTTTCAAATGAGATATGTTCTTTGGTAAATTTCATAGTATTAATTATGGAATCAACATAAGATGGCTCATATGTTCAACACAGTTGAGTATAATGGAGTGATGCATATAAAATGTCTTTGAATGTATAGGAATGTTTTACAAGCTCTAAAATGGAAAATTTTCTTAAATAAACACTGCTCTAATTGACAAATCTATAGCCATGGGTTTTGCTAACCTCCCAAGCTTTAGGACCACATATAGACATCATAACATAGACCATAGAGTTTGTTAGGAATATAGATATAACAATATAGGTGATATGGTGTTTGTATGTGTTTGGTCAAGAAGTAGGAGGGATAAAAGAGACCAATGATGTTTCCTTATGTCTAGGAGTGATAGGTAAAGAATCAAAGTGAACAACATAGTGAAAGGCATTTAAAGGTGACATGTTAATTTTAGGTAATTAATTTGGTATACTATGTAATGTATTATTTATGTGTTTAAAGAATTTTTTCTTAATTAAATTTCACATATGATAATGATAGCATGATAAATAAATAATGAAACATGACCTGAATTTTAATTGATATAAAACATCATGAATACATGTGTTTACGTCTTTTTTTGAGTTCATTCAGAGTTAAAGGAAATAAACATGTAAATGAAAGTATTATACTTTGAAACAAAGAGTGATACACATCTTCTATAATTATTATCATGATTATATAAAATATGAAAAAATATGGATCTAAAATCTGAAATATGGGTCTCAAAATGTTGGAAATATAAACCCTAGGGTTAACTAGGATTAGGGTTTGTGCAATATTCAATGTAGATTCTATTCACAAATGTTTTAACTTTTATTTATTAGTTATTTTAAATCATATCTTGTTAAATATTTCAATATAGTAAATTAGGGTAGAAGTATGCAATAAATATAACCACTAATCTATTATAGAATTGACATAATTTTACCTTTCTAGAGATAACAATAAATAATGTAAATGAGAACATAGTAGGAAAATGTTCGATACAAATGATGTAGAGGATAAAAAATGATGCAAGGTTGGTCTAAGGGTCATAAATAAGATAAATGATTCAAAATCTCTCTTAGATAGTAGTGCCATGTGGCAGTAGTGTTCATATTTTGGTGTTAATGTCCTTTGTGATAAATTATTTTGAGCTTTTAGGTGAATTTGTGTCTTTGAACCATATTGTAAGGCTTGTTCCTATGTGCAAATAGTTTTAAAACCCTTTACATGACCCATTTTGATTGATTATATGAGAAAACCCTAATCCTCCATGTTACAAGGGCATCCAGTATATAAGTAAAAATATGTGTTTATTAGTGGGATAGGTTGGACATCCTCAACACTGCATTATGATTAGAGTTAACTATATACCAATACTCTAAAGAGGGATTAAGCCTAATGTAATTATTCCCACCTAAGTGCAAGTGTAACTTAAAGTGAAACTAGTATGATTGTAGACTTGAGTTTTTCCAATGTGCTTGAGATTATAAATTTGAGTAATATGAGCTTCAAAATGTTTTAAATTTTAGTGTGCATTAGTAGAGTATATTATTGCTTGATAGCCTTGATTTTGCGCAACTTGTTCTATGCTTGTATGTGTAATTTGTATTTTTTTTCCATAAAGTGGTTAGAGGGATAAAAGTCATGTTTATATATTATTGTCTTTCTCATGTAAGTACTAAAATAAATCTAGGCCAACCCTAGGTAGTCTAAGATTTGGAAAGATATCCATTTTTGGAAAAATAAGGGAGAAGATAGTAATGCCAATATTGGGACACTAGTGCCATTTCATTCTACTTTCCCTATGATGGTGCTAGTTTTTAGGTTTGAGAACATGAGGCATGAAGGGAAATAATGCAATAATGAGGTCATATGACTACTTTAGAGATGCTTCCAGATGCTCATGGCCCACATGAAGGCTGGATAAGTGTGAAAATTGGCCTCATGATAGGTCTAAGTCTAAGCTAGGGATATGTCTTTCTAATTAGCACTCATAGTGCTCAAGTGTCATTTTAAGGTGATTATGCCTAGTGACTTTAATTATTTCTTGAAATATCATGATAAAAGAGGTAAGATTCAAAAAACACTTAATCTAAATTATAGTTTTTAAAACTTGCCAATGAAAATGTACTTTGGGACATTGATCCTAAATATGGTTCCCATACTTAGACAAATAAAATCAATGGTTTTTGTGACATTACTAAATAAATTGATATATTTATGGTTTCTAATCATTGTTTTAATCAAAATTTGATACTTAACTCAAATGTTATAAATATCTTAGGGTCTGACCATTTACATATTTCACTTACTATCAATAGAGACACAATACTTATACCATGACATTTAGACTAAAAATAATATGGATAAAGGATCCAAATATGATGGAAATTATGAAAGAATAAAGGAAGGAAATAACCCCTACTGGTAGTACTAAGATGTTCACTGTAACTCATAAGATGAAAAATGTAATACTACACCTCCGTAATACAAAAATGAAGTACTTGGGAACTTCTTTAGGGATAAATCAATCATCAAGTCTTAAATTCAAAGACTTCAAGACCAAGTTCAAATTTTTGGCTATAACATATCTCATCTTTTCATGGAAAAGATCTAAGTGTAAATATGAACTCAGTTTTGGGTAAACAGTATTTATTTGGAAATAAAAATATAAAGAGTGTTGGATTAAGGAAGGAGATCAACACTAATTTTTTTCACCAATCAATCCTAATGATGCATAATGTTAATAAGATATCAAAAAATATATTTTTATCAATGTTCATTGTTTATAATACTTGTATGTAAATAAAAATTAGTTAGTCCAATTTTTTGAAATCTTACTTAAGGACCCATCAATAATTTTTGTTATGGAGCAACATGAATTTCTGACTCTTATTTGAACAATTATCAATGATAATCAAAATTATGATCTATGAGGCCTTTCATAGGATAAGAGATCCAAATGATACTTTCGAGTATGGATAATGATATATCCCCAAGACCTAATGGGTTCCCTATATGGTTTTTTTAATACTTTTGGTAAATTATAGTAAAAATATATTATCAAAGCTACCAATGAATCTAGATCCTTGAATAAAATGATGAACGATTTTAATTACATATTGTTACCTCTTGTTCCTAGTAAATCTACGTGGACTCTATAGATAACTTCAAATCAATGGCCCTATCAACACCATCTATAATATTTTATTGAAAGGCTTAGCCATTCATCTTCAAATCCTCCTTTCTCTTTTTATTTTAAAACAACAAGATGTTTTTGTCTAAAATAGATATTTTTTAGATGGAGTTTTTATTTTTCATTAGCTAATTCATTCATCTAATTTTAACAAGGAATTAAGTATGATCATCA
This sequence comes from Torreya grandis, assembly GCA_037957365.1. Classification (NCBI taxonomy): domain Eukaryota; kingdom Viridiplantae; phylum Streptophyta; class Pinopsida; order Cupressales; family Taxaceae; genus Torreya; species Torreya grandis. The sequence continues at coordinate 81,178 of JARHVA010010654.1, read as the reverse complement.
AACATGATATGAAAAAAATCATATGGTAGGGTTAATTGGAGTTTTATTTTCAAAATCCTCAGAAATTATGAGTTCTCTGAGGCCTAGTGTGATTGGCTATTTTCTAATGTTTCTTCTCCTATGATTTTAGTTATTGTAAATATATTCTCCATATGTTTTTTGAATTATTGAAGAGGACTCTTTCAAGGAGATCATATCTCTCTCTACCTCTTCATCATCATGGTGGAAGCCCCAGGTAGAACCTTAATAAGGAAAATAACTAAATCTCATTATAAGTCTCAATATTTATATGAATATCAACTTATCTCATGGTAAATTTATGTATGATACAATTTTTTCCAACTCTACTTACATTCAAAAAGTTAAGATGCTGAAAAAAAAATTAGATTGGTACTAGTGTGCCTCAAGTCAGGAGATTAAACTTTTGAAATTTGCCAATTTATTCCTCTACACTCCACTCCATAGACGAAATAAGATAAAATAAAATCTTTAATTTTATCTGGGTTCTATTCCTAACAAATAATTGGGGACATCCTAAATTATGGGTGGTCAAAAACAGAATTTTGGGATAATATGAAAAGAATATTCTAGAATAAATTGGCATCATGGATAGGAAAATGACACTCTTGGGTAGGAAAAATCAAGATAAATCCATATATTCCTTAAAAAAATATAGTCAAATGATGTTAGTGTAAAAATATCCAATTAGAATGATTTTCCTCTATGGAATGGTTATTTTGAGTCTATGAAATTTGATTTTATGATAAGGAAATAGGTATGCTTGACTAAACAAAATAGAGGATCCAAAATAAAAAGAATTAAAGAAGAATATAGCTTGGGGAGTAAAAATTATATCAAAAATCTATGAAGACAGATAAAACATGGATCATCCTGATTCGAAGAAATTATCTTGTTAATGAAAACGATTCATGACATATAATCAATACAAAGAATTGAATGCATGCATCTCACATATGGAACTTAATTTGGAAATATAGAATCCTTATCTCTAATTTCCATTATTGGGATAATTAAAATAGTAGATATATTAACTTATAAAATGATTCTCAATCTAGTGTGGACCCTATTTGCAATCATTATTCCTGAGATAATTTATAAAATTATGTTTCAATAACTTTGGGTTAATTATTTTTTAATTGATGTGTCAAATTACAAAGTGATTTAAGCCCCTAGAGAAATGGAAAACTCAAAATATGTATACATCCAACCTTTCCTTTGATCTTCTAATTTCATTCAACTTCTTCCTCAACTCTCACCATATAAATATCTTGATAGAGGAAAAGTGATTAAAATTGTCTAGATTACTTTCTGACAAAATTTAGGTGAAACAAGACTACCGTTAGTTTATTTCTCATATTAACACCCTTTTATGCCATGTGGAATTTTTTTTCATCCCTCAACAAATTCCTAAATTTGATGTAAATTTTTTTTTTGTCTTGTACTAGAAAACTCTTTTCTTGGATAATCTCCAAAGAATTTATTTTCAAGGATTATCCTACTAAATTTCTATAAGGAAATTACGTAAATGATTTTTAACAATAAAATTGTCTATGACAAAATTAAGAGAAGAATAAGTAGATCTACAATGACAATCTATAAAATAGAAGAATACTTGAATATTATGACTAAGCTACTTTGAGGGGGAAACCTTCATAATAATGAAAAAAGAATAAAACTCATAATATGATGATAAATTAATAATAACTACCAACTATATATACTCTACTTAGCCATGCCTATTTCATAAGACGACCATACTAATAACATTGAGAAATATAAAAATATAATATGAATATGTATAATCAACAAGTTTATATAAAATTAGGAGTAGACAAAATTGGAGGTTTGTACATAACCATTTTACACTATTCAAATGCCTTGGTTGTTGAATAATTCCATTAGAAGGAGTCTCTATTGAGCAAAGTGGTGAGCGGGGCTGTAATGCTACCATAATTTTTGACAAACCTATGATAGTAACTAGTTAGACCTAGAAATCCATAGAGGTTCTTGATGGTCTTGGGATAGTGCCACTCCATCATCACTTGCATTTTATTAGGACCAGATTTCAATCCTCCATGTGAAATAATATGACAAAAATACTCCATATCATAGACACCAAAAACACATCTAGAAGGCTTGGCTTAAATATGTTGTTATAAAACTAAAACTACCTATTTCACATGCTTCAAACGGTCTTCTCAACTTTTATTTTAGATGATGATATCATAAAAAAAAACTAATACAAACATTCCCAAAAATGTGCTAAAAATAGTATTCATAAAATTATGAAATGTAAATAGTGTATTTATGAGGCCAAAATGCATGACCATAAATTCATAATGGCCTTCATTATTTCTAAAATTTGTTCATGGTATGTTCTCATTGTGGATGCCAATGATGATATCTGAAGAAAAGATCTAAATTTTTAAAATAAATAGCATCATGTATTTCATGTAGCAAATCATTAGTTACTAGAATAGGAAACTTATCTTTGATGGTATGTTTGTTAAGTTCTTTGTAATCTAGGCACATCCTTTAACTATCATATTTATCTTGTACCATGACCATTAGGGAGGAATATTTACTTTGACTGTGTTGGATGATTCTTACCTCCAACATCTCTTATACCATATTTTCAATTTCACTCTTTTCGGTATAGACATATGTGTAGGGTCTAATATTATGTGGTTTACTTCTTAGAATATGTCTAATGGCATGATCATGTGCGTAACATAGAGGAATTCCTTTTGTCATGTCATAAAAAATAATAGGATGGTCATCCAACACCTTTTGTAAATCAAGATGTGTAAACTCCTTGATTGGTTGAACCTCCTAGGAAAATAAGCATGCCATGAAACCTTTTACACCTTTTTTAAGAATATTTATCATCTGGTGGGAATTAACAAGTTGTGTATATTTATCCTGAAATCCATGTAGTTCAAAAGTCCTTCATTTTGAATGGAAACCCAAGGATAATTCCTATAAATTCATCTCAATTGTGCCAAAAGTGGTGAGCCATTACACTCCAAAAATAATGTTAGCTCCTCCCATGGAAATAAATAACATAGGGTAATGTAGAAAATAGTCTCCCAAAATAAGCTTAATACCATGGAATTTTACACAAAAAATGACCATACCACCATCTTAAATTGTGACCTACAAGTTTGGGTCTAGGTAAATGAAATAATTTAAATGAGCATACAACATAATATTGATAAAGTTTTGTGTACTCCCAGAGTCAATTAAAATAGCCACCTTCTATTTCTTCAAGAAACACACCACCTTAAGAGTTTGAAGAGTAATAATTCCTAAAAGTGCATGATAGGAAATAGTAGGTTGAGAATATTCATATTCACACTTAGGTTATATTAACCCTTCCCATGAAGCATCCTCATTTTCTTCCTCCTCATTGGCACCATTAATGTAAAACAACATCTTTTCAGCATATCAATTCCCTTTGATCCATTTTCTATCAAAACCAAAGTACAATTTTTTTTATGCTTTTCTTCCACTTGTTGACGTGTCAATATGGTAGGATAATGACATGACAGTGTTGGGAAAGTGCATTCATGAACATTAGTTAAAGTTATTCATCTAATCAACTCTTTCTCCTTAGCCACATGTACCCTTGGTAGGCCATGGATATAGTACTAGAATCAAACATGAAAACCTCGAAATGGATGCTATCTTTGAGGCCATCAATAAATAGGGTAGTCACATTTTCCTCAATGATATATACCACATGCAATAAGGAAAGATTCTAAAATTGATGAATGTAGTCCTTGATAGTCCTAGTATAGTAGAACTTTGCTACCTGATTGAAATAGATATAGACACATTACTACAATAGTGGAGCTAAAAATCCTCAAACAATATTTCACATGAAATTTAGACACCATTATTTTTAATTTGGGCACACAACTAACAATAGCAAATGAATTACCCAAGTTCTAGATATACAAAGGCCACCTCTACTATTTGTGAACATGGAGCTTGATATAGATCAAATAATTTTTAAATTTGAGTCTGATCTAAAACTCATAAGTTCTAGTTGATAAATATCTCAATATCATAGAAATAACATAGTAACAATGAATTCTCTAAGAAGAGATGTAGTATTACTCAAGATCGCAATACAAATATATGCTTATCTCTTGGAAGAGATGTCTGTCCTCACATTTTAGGTTACCTCTTCATTTATATATATTTTGAAAGCATGGTGAGGATTTTTAAGGTCACCAATATCGAGAGAGATCAAGTGGTTCAACCTCCAAGATTTAGAACAATACAAAATTTGAGGAAATACTATTTTTAGAAACTTACTATTTTTAGACTGCACTAGTAAAATTGAAATTTGGGGCACTTCCATTGGGTTTTTTGGGGTCAAAATTTATTGAGAAGATCTCCATGCCATCTTAAATTTTTTTTCTCATTCTTATCTTTCCAATGGTTCAAACGATGAGTCAATTGGAGTTACGGTGCAAAAGTTATGGATTGGAGTGGAACTGTCACCCGAATTGTCACCTAAATTGTTGCCTAGATCAGAGTCATCCATGTGATTGGATCATTACAATCAAACATGCATGGGTTAAATTTTGGAAACATTTACTTAGGGCCAAAATTGGTGTTGGTATTGTTTGGACAAGGAGAACCAAACTAAAGTGGTGGATGAATATTTGGTAATGGTGGAGCTAACAAGTTGGCCAATTTCCTAGATATTTTTTGTAATTGATCTATTGCACTATCCTAGTCCCCTTTCAACCCTGTAATGTCCCCTTGAACCATATCAAAATAATATTTTCTCACTAAATTTACTCTAACCAAATTTTTTGAACTATCTCTAAAATAGATAGACCTGAAGTTTTAGAATACTTTTCATCCTTATTAGTAGTTTTTATAGTTTACTTCCCTTTCCCACATCCATGAGTGTTTAGACCAACCCTATCAAAACCCTACAAGATTTTTAGTCCCAAAATCATGTACCAATGGAATACACCATTTCTATCATCTTTCCTAGACAAATCCAACCATTTCTATTAGGAACAATGGAAAATAATTTACCCAAAAATGTGTACTAATAGAATATACCATTGTGTTCATCTCACAAAGATGAATCCAACCACTGCTAGTTTTCATAACGTAAAAATGTTTCAAGACATTATTTTTAAAGGAGAAAAATGTTTTTTCCTTATTTTTAATATAACTCAAAAATAAAAATATGGTGACGTAAAAACCAATTCCTCCAAAATCAAAAGTTATGTTTCTTCAGCCTTCTAATGCTTAGGATTCTAGATCTGAAGAAAAAACTGCCATAAAAATTTTCCCAAATTGAAGCTCTAATACTACTTATAAATTAATTAATTAAATGATTTTTAATAATAGAATTATATATAAAATAATTAAGAGTATAATAATAAAATATAAAATAATAATTTGTGAAAGAGTAAAATACTGAATTATAATTGAGTCACTTCGAGGGGGAAACCTCCAAAAGAATGTACTAAGAACAAAATTCACAATATGATGATAAAATACTAACCAATAACACCTATATACTCTACTTATCCATGGTTATTATAAAGGTTTAGAATATTAAGAACATTGAGAAATGAAATAAGTTAATATGAAGGTGTGTAAGCCACAACATGGTCACACATATCCCTAAATGCATTAGAGGTTAAGGGTGTAGTAATTTTCTGCAAAGATAATTTTAAAAACCTAAACCATATTTTCATTTTTTATTTTATATAAATAATTTGATCTCATTTATTTCATAAAATTAATAAACTTTGGGTAATAATTGGCTCTATTCAATAATTTATAATTCACTGGACATAAAGAGGATTGGATCAAGTTAATAGTATTTGGTCAATGGCACTATTTTTGATCATCTAGATCTTATGGAAAATCTTGATAACATATTATTCAAGAACCTATCCCTCCCTAAATATTTTCTCATTGTTAAAACTAAGGTGCTCATTCAATATGTCTTAAAGGAAAACATGACACCCAAAAAAAAATCAATGGAGATGATCATCATATTCCTTTTAAATGAAATTTACTTTTAAAAAAACTTCATCTTGCTTCCCCTAGTTAACAAAAGGGTATTTCACTCTTTGAACCCTATGATTAAATGTTGTGTCCAGTTAAATTTTGATGGGGCATCCAATGTTAAATTTCATATTTTTAGTGGAGTATGCATCTTTAGATATAAACATGATCAAGTGTTGTCATGTTTTTCCTTTAACATTCCTTTGTCCTCAAATAATTTTTATGAATTTTTATCTTGTCATAAAGGTTTGATAATTATTTGGATTTAAATTTCTTAAAATTATTAGTGGATGGTGATTCTATCTCGATTATAAACATCATTAAAATGAAAAAATATATGATCAATGGTAACTCAATTCTATCATACAAGATATTCTCCATGACAAATTTTTTAATAAAATTTCTTTCTCCCACAACTATTTAGAAACTACCTCTCCATCAGATTTATTGGCTAACTTTAGATCTCATCACCTTCCCCCTACTAAATATTGGCATTGTGTTTCCTATACTCCTTAGAAATAATGCAAATAATTAAGTAGAAAATACTTGACCCACTGAATACTTCATACTTGTATTAGGGTTCATCACGAGTGTTTTATTATTTGAAGCGTGTCTTCAAGTCATAGAGATTGATGTGCATTTTGGAATATATGACAAATATTTGTAATGGAGTATTCATTCTTATCAGGATTAGTTCCTAAATGTGCTTCACTCTATCTCCTATAATGATATAGATTCTGTACCTTATAAACTTTAATATTTGGCCTTTTCTCTTTAATTTAGCTAGGTGGTTTAGTGACTTCTTGGATTTTTGACTTTCTACTCATATCCTTTTTTTCCACATGAAGGATTATTTTATTTCTCTTCGTATGATCTACTCACTACATCTTTTTTGACCACAGGATAAGGGATTTTTTTTCATTTTATTATCTATCAAACATTGAGTAGAATTAGAATATCTTCCATCTTGAATAACATTCGACTTTCCAAACATTCTACACATTGAAAGGGTTTCAAATAAATTCATTATGCTAAAAGGCTTGAGAATTCAACCACTTGAAGTTGATGGACAATGATTTTTCTACATAAGGTTATATACATTTAGCCTATTATATGCTTTTAAAAGGGATTTAAATAATCTCTCCCCATAAATTAAACATATATGCATTTAAAACCACCTCGACTCTTCAATGGTATGCACATCTTGCATGGAGATCATTAATTTTCTTGTAGGCAAAAAACATTGAATTATTTAAAAGTTTCATTATGAAATCTTCTCCTACACAAAATTTCACTTAGGGAGAGTTTTAAAATGCATCATATCAATAGATCATGTTGTTAAAAACTATTAAAATATATAGGAAGACTGTTGAGTTATCATTTTCTAGTCATTAGAAAAAGTAGTATCTTTTCCTCACCTGCACAACATGACCTCAAAATTCCAAATGATGAAAATAAATATCAATGGTATCCTCTTATAAATTAGTTCAGAAAATTAGCAAGATAGAGGTGAGGAGGAAGAAATGCATTAAAAAAGTAAACATTCCTTTAAAATACATGTGAAAATAGGTTTAGATCATCTTTCATTAAATTAATTATCTATGATAATTATTGAAATAAATCTTTATTCTTTCCTACCTACTGACACAACTAGCTCAAATTCATAATAGTTGAAACCATTTAGTATAATGATTTGAATTTTATGTTTTATTATCTATTTGAATGTTTTGGGGGGAATGAAATAGTAGGTGAGATGAGTTTTCAAATAGAAGAGAAAAAGGAATATTAAAGAGATCATAATAGAATACTGGAGTAGCAATAGTCCATAAAAAAGATAGAAAAATAGCAAAAGAGCATAAATTGACATAGAAACTATCACTAGAGTATGCAAGAGATTTATGTGCAAGAGTAGCAGTCAGGGCAAGTGAAAAGAAGCATGAGGAATGTTTGATGACATTAGTCATAATAGAGCAAGAAAAGTTTTAGTGTTTCTTTTTGTGTATATAGTTGTATCAATTAATAGAAATTTGTAATAGTTATTTAAAGAATTAACTAATATATATTTGTAATTTTTCATCCATACTCTTCCTCCTATGTTTAATTATTTTATTTTATTGTTTTGTGGTTTGCTTGTTGCCCATCTACGCCTACACATTGCTTTTGAATTTTTTAACTAGCAACAATCCTTAGATCTCTATTTTTATAGAAAATGGGATTAGAGCCCATAGGTAGTAATCCCATTTAAACATGGCGATAGATATTTTGGGTTCATGGAAGCAACCCCCTATGTTTGATTTAAAGAATTAAGATATTTATAACATTAAAATTAAGAGTATATTCAACTCTCAATAGATGTGAGAGTTGTTTGAAGGTAGATATAATGAGGTTGTAGACATGGTATACTTCAATGCATTAAGCCAATAATAAAGAAATGTGTTGAAGAAGCATAAAAGAAAGGATGACAAGGCACTCAATTACATACAAATGACATTAGTTGATTCAATATTTCCTAAGATAATAGGAGATGTCCATTATAAATATGCATGGGACATTTTATGAAATTCATATTAAATAAATACAAACATGAAACTTGTCAAGTTGCATTTCTTAACAAGCAACATTGATATGCTACAAATGCAAGATAATGAGTCTATCAATGACACATTCAGAAGGATAATGAATATTTTCAACCAAAAAAAGACATATGGTAATATTCTTAAAGACAATAAGATCATTGAAAAGATGTTCAATATCCTTCCAATCAGATGTGAGCTTATAGTGGTTTCAATAAAAGATTCAAAGGATTTGAGGCAAATGACATTGGATGAGCTAATGGGTTCCTTGCAAACCCATGAACAAAGGTTGAAAAAGTTAGCCATATCCTCCCATGAGCAAGCATTCAATATAAATATGAATGTGAAAGGAAGGGAGATATGATCAAATGATAGAGGAAGAGGAAGAACTTGTAGGAGTAAACAAAGTGGAGGACATAGCCATTAAGAGTCACATGGAAGAAGAAGAATAAGGAACAACACTTTTAGTGGTGGATCTACACAAAGGTATGATAAGTCTAGCATTAAACTATATTATTACAAGAGGTATATACATTATTTTAGTGAGTACATAAAGGAGTATGATATGAATAAATATAATTCAAATTTATCTCATACACAAGAGGTTAAACCTAATAGGAGTGAGAATGGTTGAAGCTTATTTATAACATGTAACATTGCTGATGAAAGTAGTAAAGAGATATGGTACTTGGATAGTGGTTATAATAACCACATGAGTGGAAAAAAAGAAATGTTCAACCACATTGATGACTCAATCAAATAAGAGGTGAATATGGAAAACAATGATAAGATCCTTATCATGGGAAAAGGAAGTATTTATATTCACTTGAAGTAAGGTGACAAAATACAAATTCAAGATGTTTACTATGTGCCTACATTGAAGCACAACCTTATTATCATTAGAAAGATTATCTAAAAGGGGTACAAGGTCAAATTTGAGAATGGTGAATGCATCATCTTCAATAAGAGTGGCTGAAATAAGAATACTTAAATAATCAAGATAACATGTAACTGAATATTTTCCTTAAGAATTTAATGTGATCTCACAACAACATTGAAAACAGTGATAGTTGATGAGTCTACTATTTACCATATAAGGTATGGGAATTTGAGATTTGGAGGGCTAAATTTTACTCACAAAAAACACATGGTGAAAGGGTTTCCCCTTATAAAAGAGGCAAATAACATGTGTGAAGGATGCATATTGGGAAAGCAACATAGGAGTGTAATTCTTGTGGGTAAAGCATGTAGAGCAAGAGCTGCTTTAGAGATGGTACATTAAGACTTGTGTGGTCTGATGAATACCTTTTTCTTATCCAAAAAATTTTACCTCATGACATTCATAAATGATTAAAGCCATAATTTATGGGTGTCTTTCTTGAAGAATAAATTGGAGACATTTGAGATCTTGAAGCAATTCAAGGCCATGGTGGAGAAGCACAGTGGTTAGTACATCAAGATTTTGAGAATAGATAGATGGTGAGAGTATATATATAATAAGTTCATCAATTTTTTCAAAGATCATGGCATAAAGAAAAAACTTATATCTAGGTATACACTACAACAAAATGGTGTGGCAAAGAGGAAGAATAGGACCATCTAAGAGATGGCAAGGAGCATGCTAAAGGAAAAAGGTTTGCCAAATGATTTTTTAGCTAAGACTATAGTAAAAAATATATAAATGTGGAACATTTATCCAATGAAGTGTGTTAAGGATAAGATCCCTCAAGAAGCATGGTTCAGTTATAAGAGAAGTGTAGAAAACAATAGTGTGTTCGATTCTGTAGCATATGATCATTGTCAAAGCAAAGAAGGACAAACTAAGATGACAAAGGTGGAAAGAGCAATTTTTGGGTATAGTGACATATCAAAGGCTTATCAATTTTACAATCACATCACCAAATAACTCATAATAAGCTAGGATTTTCAATTTGTTGAGCATGAAGCTTGGGAAGAGAGATAAGAAGAAGAACATATACAAAAAAGGGTTAGTGGACCCTTTATTAAATCTAAAATAGTAGGTGGTATAGCCACAATGTACCAATTTGGACCCCTATTTCGAAAAGGGATGATTTATCTAATGGAAAAAACCATCAAGGAGGTTTAGGAGTGATTCATGAGTCAACATCATCATCGTCCTACTCAAGTCAACAACAAGCAAGGACAAGAGGATTGAAAGAAGTATATAAGAAATCAAGGTATGAGAAAAATGAAGATAAAACTATGAATTATGTTACATTTTTAATTATTTGATCCTATTTACTTTGAAGAAGTAGTCAAGGATAACAAGTGGTGTGAGGATATGGATGAAGAGATGCACGCCATAGAGAAAAATGAGACTTGGGGGTTAAGTGACCTAACAGAAGGAAAAGAGATTGTACGAGTTAAATGGATCTACAAGATGAAAACCACTCCCAAAGGAAAGATAGAGAGGCATAACGCAGGATTAGTCATGAAGGGCTATAAGCAAACTCCCATACATGATTACAATGAGACATTTGCACTTGTTGAAAGTCTATAAATGGTAAGGAGAATCATAGCCTTTGTTGCTCAACACAAGTGGAAAGTACATTAAATGGATGTCAAGTCAAAATTATTGAATGGAGTACTAGAAGAAGATTTTTATGTGGGACAAACACCTTGATATGAGATTCTCTATCATGAGAAAAAAGTGTAGAGGCTGAAAAAGGCATTGTATGGGCTCAAGCAAGCCCCAAGATCATGGTATAGTCACATAAACTCTTATTTATTGAGCAATAATTTTAGCAAAAGTGAAAGTGAGCCCACACTATACATCAAATCATGAAAATAAGATATATTTATTATTGTATTGTATGTGGATGATTTAAAATTCAGTGAAAATGCAAATTAGTCTATCGAAGAGTTCAAAATAGTCATAAAAATTGAATTTAAAATGATTGATTTGGGCTTTTTGAAGTACTTTCTTGGGACAAAAGTCAAGAAAATGGATGAATGCATATTCATATACCAATCTAAGTATACAAATCAGATTTTGGAGAGGTTCAAGATGCTAGACAAGCCAATATTTACTTCAGCTGAAAGAATTTTAAAGTTATGCAAAGATGATTGTAGCAACAATGTAGACTCCACACACTATAAGAGTTTAATAGAAAGTTTAATGTATTTTAATGAAACTAGGATAGACATCATGTATGTTGTCAACCTCATATCTAAATTCATAGAGACACCAAAGGAGATACATTGGTAAGCGAGCAAGAGGATACTGAGGTATGTGAATTGAACAAGAGATTATGGAGTTTAGTATATAGCAGTAGATGATTTTCAACTTATGGGTTACATGAATAGTGATTGTGTTAATAGCTTTGATGACCAAAAAATGACTTTGGGGTATGTGTTTCATCCCATATCTTAGGATTCAAATAAACAACCTATAATGTCACTTTTTACCTCTAAATTTGAGTACATATCAGTCAATGCAGTAGCATACAAGACTATATGGTTAAGAAGGATACTTTTAGATTTACATGAGGAGTAGCAAGCGGATTATATGGTCTATTGTGATAATATATCCTCCATAGCTTTGTTAAATAACATCATCTTTCATGGTAGTAGCAAGAGAATTGCAATCAGGTATCATTTCATTCTAGAGTTGGTTGAAAATCATGTGATTGATATTAGTTTTTCTAAGTCAGATCAATAGCGAGTTGATATTTTTACTAAGCCATTGTCTAAAAACACTTTGATACACTTAAGTGGAAGGCTAGGGGTCATTAATGTGGCAACAATGGGCAACAATGTTATATGTTGGCTCAGGGCTCCCATAACAGAGCTTCGGACTCCAATAACTCAGCTCTAGACTCCAACAAGTAGCTCTAGATTCCAATAGTACAGCAACGAACTCCAACAATCTATCTCTAAACTCCTACAGTGGATCTCTAGACTTCTACAACTTAGCTCCAAAATCTTACAATAGAGCTACGGATTTCAACAGGGTATCTACAAACTTGAACAAAGTAGTTATGGATCTTGACAGTCCAACTACAAACTTTAGTAGGCTAGCTATGGACCTTGATAGTCCAACTTAGACTTCAGTAGACTAGCTACGGACCTTGATAGTGCAGCTATGGACTTCAATAGAGTAGCTATGAACTTCAGTAATGAAGCTCTAGACATGGATAAAAGAGGTACAAAAGCATTTGGGCATATAAAGAAAAGTTATAAGGAATTTTTTTTAGACCATGATAAGAAGGCAAAGAATAAAGGGGAATGTTGAAATAATTTTTTATTCTTTCCCACCTACCCACATAGCCAACTACGGATCATGACAACTACAACCATCTAATGCAACGATTTGAATTTTAAATTTTTGAAGCTGTTTGAATGTTTTGGGGGGTGATGAAGTGGTAGGTGAGATGCATTGTCATATAGAAGATAAAGAAGAAGATTGAAGAGAGCAGAAGATAATAATAGAGCATCAACAGTCTGTAAAAAAGACAGAGCAACAACAAAAGAGCAAAAATTGACACAACAACAATCAAGATAGTATGCAACAGAGTTCTACACAGTAGCACCACTTAGGGGAAGTGAAAAGAAGTAAGAGGAATGTTTGCTGAAAGCAATCAGAATAGAGCAAGGAAAGTTTGAAAGTTTAGTTTTGAGTATACAGATATAGCCGTTAATAGAAATTCGTAATAGTTGTTCTAAGCATATATATATATATATATACTTTGCCTCCTCTGTTTAAGTATTTTATTTTATTGTTGTGTGCTTTGCTTGCTGCCCATCTAGATCTGCACATTGTTTTTGTTTCTGCCAACAACAGTCCTCAGAGCTCTAGTTTTTCCAACAATAATGGAAATGGTAGCACGGATGGTCTTTGATAGCAGGGAGACTACACGGGAAAATGTATCATGAAATTAAGAAATAATGGAACACCCACATCAAGAGGAAATTGCAGAGCCAAGGAATTGATCCTCAGTCCCAAAGCCATATCTAGACCTTTAATAGTAAGACAAGAAAAAAGACCAAGAGTTGCTCTCTCAAGCATGAAATTTTCACGGCGGTTTTTTTTCAATGTGTGCTCTCAGATGTCACAAGTTCATTTGAATTCAGGGCTTCATGACATAATTTTGAATTTGTCTATCACTTTGCCATTTTTTCTTGAGGGACTCATTGATTCTAAGGAGGTAAATACGATTATCGTGGTGAACAATGCCATTTGGGCCTCCCGATGAATTACAACGACCTTTCTGATGGCAGATACAATGTAGAAAATGTCGGTTTCCAACCGGAGGTTAATTTTGATTACCGGCTAGGATTAGGCTAATGAATAGAGCAGGATTTTGTTTTCATTAATATAACCTTGTTGTTTGGTTGCGGGTGGGTTAAAAAAAACATTTCCATTGGTCTCCATGCATATTGTTCTTCATGCTCAAAATGAAGGTCTAAGAATTTTCTCCTTTCTTCATTAACTAAATTTGTTCATTAACTGTTTTCTTGTATATTTCCATGCAAATTTCTAGTTTTTAATCCTTCTCTCCTAGTAGGCCTCGTTCATGTTGCATTAATGAATGTTTATATTTTCTCCTTCAGGAACCAAGAGTGGAACAGCGAAAACAAAGATAACAGAACCCACATTTAAAACGAAGCCCGGGAACAAGGAGGCCGGGTCCCCAAAGGATCTTCCAATCGAACTGATCACTGCCAGGACACTACAGAAGCAGAATGAATCCAAGAATGAATCCCAATGGCCGAAAAGAGCAGGGTTAAACACGTTAAAACCTACAGAAACAGCCAATTCGGGTTATAAAATCAAAACAGGACTGTACAGGAAAGCAACCCCTTCATGCCACTAAACACCAACCACCAAAAGTATCCGCCATAATAAATGGCCAACATTCCAGAACTCAAGAAACAAGACTGCGCCACCCCAAAAGAGGAAGAGAAAGGGAAGAAAGTAAAGATGTCATAAAAATCAATCCAATCACCTCAACGACCAAGCAGGAGACAACTAAAGGTCCAACGGGAAACCATCAAATTTGAAATAGTCTACGATAGGTGCCAACTCATCGAATCAGCGGCTGACATCAAACATCATTTGATCTCCATGGGAAAAGGAGCTAAGATCGAAACCAAGAAGCCACGATCTTCGGATGCAGAAAACCCAGGCCCTGGTAAAACTAGCCATTCACCATTTGACATACGTTCACCAAACCGGTGGCCAGAAAATGTCGCTTTAAAAGGGATCCAAAGACCACATCTTCGGCGCTTCTCTCTTTCGCGCTGCAGAAGAGTACAAAATCGAACCCCGCAGCCAAAAGCGATGTAAATTTATAACAGATAATTGAGACAATGAAAAACATAATTTTCCTTCGGTGAAAATCACTTAAATCTGTCACAAGGAACGCCATCTCGGATCCCATCCAAGCAAGTATGTAAAACCAGACCACATATAACATCCTTTTTCCATTTCGCCCTTACACGGGACGTCACGAAATTGATATTCCTCGACTAATTACATCGAAAATTTTGAGATCTTTCTTTCCATCACAGTGAAAAAGGGATATCAAAAAAATTACATAAGGAATACCAGTCCCCATCATTTATAATACCAACAAAGCAGCATATAAGCATGACTATAAGAGCATTCCTACATTTCGGAATGGTCAGAGGAAGGCAGAGCTCACATCAGGCAGATCTGTCCACGTAGAATCGACAGGAGACCGTATTCAAGATCATGCCCTTGTCCCAAACAAAAACCCTCGTCCAATGCTGAGAATGTTGAATATCTTTCAACAAACCAAGACCCCTGTACGAGAGAGTCAATAACTCCTGCGATAGCCAATCAAAATTCTTGCAAATCCACCTTTTCACAATCCCATGGTCAATAGAGGCCAAACTCAGCTTTAGGGTCAAAGGACCCAAAGACCCAGACGTCTCCTCCTTCAGTTCATTCACACCTAGTCTCGGAGTATTTATTCCCTTTCCCAGCTTCTGCAAACCCAGCGAATAGTTTTTCCTATCCACCAATTTTTCTACAGTACGTAAACCATTAATCTCCTCCTCCTCACATGGCTTCAAGGACTCTGCCAGAACTGAAACAGACCCGTCTCTGACATCTTCTTTCTCTTCTCGTTCAGAAGGATGCTTCCCCCAGCTGCAGCTCTTGCTTAACCAGATATCAAAGATCTTGTTTTCAGGTTCAGTAGCTTCCCTTTCCACCTCAAAGAGAAGCCCGGACTTGAAGATTCACAGCGTAATAAAGATCCACATCCTCAATAACATTATGTTAATTAATAAAATTTATTATTAAATAAATAATTTAACTATTAAAAATATTCAAATAATTTAATACACAAAAGAAAATATTATTTGATTGATAGATAACACATGATTTCATCAAAGCCTTTACAATAATGCATTAAAGACTAATAAGATCATATTTAGTCTTTTTTATTTTAAAAAAATAAAAATAAAATCCATTAGAAGCAACCTTAATTCTCTAAAAATTGACCAAAAACACACTTATAGAACAATCAACACATAAAAAACATTGATTACATCGATGAAATAGTTGAACATATCACTACATAGAAGCCATAGTTATGTGTACATGTTATGAATACATCTTATTGAGGAACATATTTCTCTCTCAATTTAAAACATTCACTCATCCTTCTTCTCATCCAGCCGTAATTCTTGCCATGGCCAAGCTGACTGCAGCTGAAAGCTTGTACTCAATTTTTGTTAGAAAATAAGTACTACCTCCAAATGATGGAGTTTGCATCGGTCCACATAAATCACTATGGACTAACTCCAATATTACCTTAGCTCTATATGAGCCTCCTACTGGAAAACTCTCTCTATGCTGTTTTGCCAGAATACAACTGTCACATGAACTTCCTGGCTGTTCTATTGGTGGTAAACCCTTCACCATATTTTTCTTCTGTAACAAATTTAAAGCACCAAAATGTAAATGTCCATACCTTAAGTGCCATAGCCATGATTGATCTAGCTGTATGGATTTGAAGTGTGCTTCCTCTTTTCATTGGATGCACTGAATATGAAGAGGGAACATGCGATTCTTGGTCATCTCCACTTTTCCTATCAACCTGTCACTTGGAACCTTGTCCAATATTGTGCAGACATTATCCATAAAAGATACTCTGTAACCTTTCTGCACTAACTGACCAACACTCAAAAGATTATGTTTTAGTCTAGGTACAAAATAAACATCGGGTATAAATCTTCTTTCACCATTCTTGGCCAAAACATTTATGACACCTTTACCCATGACATCTACTGTGATATCATTTCCTAGTTTCACCTCTGATCTTACAGAATCATCAAGACTAGCAAAAAATTCTTTATTTCCTGTCATATGATTACTGCATCCACTGTCTAAAAACCAAATATCTTTAGATTTTTCTTGAGTAACATTACAAGTAAGAAACATGCTTCCAGAACTAGATTCCCCTGTGTAATTAGCATTCTGCTTGTACACATATCCTGGTTTATTTCTGCAGTCACTAGCATAATGACCATATTTCTTGCAATAATAACATTGAACATTAGATTTATCAAACCATTGAGAACCTTGTTGTGAGTGGTTGTGACCACGTCCTCTGTTGCTGTAGTTTCCTCTACTACTGTAGTTTTGATTATTGTTTTCACCTTCTTCTAAATTGTTCTTTCCATATCTGCCTCTGCCTCTTCCTCTGAAGCTTGACCTGGCTCTTCCTCTTCCTCTGCCAACTGATACCTATGACTTGAATGCATTCTCAAGAGAAGAGTTATTCCTATTCATTCTGGATTCATGTGTTAACAAAGAACCCATTAATTCATCTACAAATAATTGCTCCAAATCCTTAGTTTCTTCAATAGCTACAACTATAACATCAAATTTACTGGGTAAACATCTGAGTACTTTCTCTATAATCTTCTGATCTGTCATAGTTTCTCCATTAGATCTAATCTGATTCACTATATTCAAAACTTGACCCATAAACTGATCTATTGATTATGATTCATTCATTTGCAAATTTTCAAAATTTCTTCTTAGAGATTGCAATTTAGCAATTTTTACCTTCGTATTATCTCTATAAGTGGTCTCCAGGATTTTCCATGCCTCTCTAGATCGCGTTGCTGCTGCAACTCTAGAAAATATCGATTCATCCAATCCCTGTTGGATTATAAATAAGGCTTTTGCATCTTTCTTTCTGTTCTCTTTAAGCTGGTCCTTTTGTGCTTGATTTAATGGTAGATGGGCTGCCTCGTCCTGCGGTTCTACAAAACCACTTTCTACCAGATCCCATACATCTTGTGAGCAAAATAACGTTCTCATCTTAATTGCCCAAAAATCGTAATTCTTACCATCGAAAATGGGAATTTGAGGCTGAGAAATACTATTGTTCGCTGCCATGACAATTGACGATTGTAAAACTCGGGTACGCTTCTCTAACTAGGTTATATTTCCACACTTTTCGCTCCTCCAACGCTGGGTGAGCTCCTTGGCTATGCTTCACGGCTTGCCAGCGAAGAAACAAACTTAAAAAAAATAGCGCTTCTCTTGGACACAAATTCTTTGATGTCAAAGGACGGATCAATTTGAAGCTTTCAAACTTCGACCTGGCTTCGCTCCTAAACTACTGTTTTGACTTTTTTTTTTTTTTTTTTAAAGATTTCTGCCAGCTGTGTAGACTGCTGCGCGCCTTTCTTTGACCTGCGTGCTTTTTTTTTTTTTTCTTGTTTACTGCTGCGAACCCTGCTGACCTGGCGCTTTTGGCTGTGCTGACTTGTCTATACCTTACTGGGTCGCGCTTCTTTTTGGCTGCGCTTCTGCGTCCAACTTGCGAACTGCTCCTCCCTTGTGGGCGCCTGTCTACCTTCTGCCAGCTGTGCAAAGCAGCTGATGCGTCGACCTAACTTGACTTCCTGAGGCGCAGTCAACAGTTCGACGGTTTCTAACTTGCACGCTCCTCCCACGGCTTTGCAGTGCGTTTCTCCCTTCACGGCTAACAAACTGACTTCAGATGTGTGTGTTCTCAAAACTGCGCTTCTTACTGTGCGCTTTCCAGCTGCCTGCGTTTCACACTTGCGGCTGACTGCGTTTCACAATCTCTTGCTGCGGACTGCTGGATGGCCGCTTCTCTTCACGACTTGTCATTCTCCTGCCCTCGGCTTCTGGCTCTGATACCAATTTGAAGGGAAATATGAATAAAAAAATAAACAAGAAAACAAGAACTGTTTACCTGGAACCTTAATTCCATTAGAAGCAACCTTAATTATCTAAAAAATTGACCAAAAACACACTTATAGAACAATCAACACATAAAAAAACATTGATTACATCGATGAAATAGTTGAACATATCACTACATAGAAGCCATAGTTATGTGTACATGTTATGAATACATCTTATTGAGGAACATATTTCTCTCTCAATTTAAAACATCCACTCATCCTTCTTCTCATCCAGCCGTAATTCTTGCCATGGCCAAGCTGACTGCAGCTGAAAGCTTGTACTCAATTCTGTCATCATGGAGCTTATATTGCTCGGGTGGTTGTTATTATAAGCAGTACTGTTATTAGGGAAATCCAGGATCAGGTCTGCCAAGCTCTGTATGTCACGATTATGATCATCGTGAGAACGGGCTAATTCATCACAGCTAGAGCTTCCCTCATGGGTGGATTTATTGTTTTGTGTTTGGACTCGGGTCATATCAGCAGAGTAAGACTCATGGGATTTAGCCCTTCTAATCCCATCGGCAGAATTATTTTGGTTGCCATTCAATCCATCGGGTTGATTAATATCAACAAGATCAGATCTGCAACCAGAGAGTTCAGAAATTGGGGTGGAGGTTAACTGGAGAGTTGTATCAGTCCATGAAAAGGCATGTTCCTGTTCAAGATCTACTCCATGTAGTTTCTCACCATTGATTCTTAGTGTTTTTGTAATGGCCTCCTTCCTGAAGGCATTGCCTGCTTCTGAATCCCATAGGATCAAAAAATAGTCAGTGGGTGCCTCTTCCTTTTCCCGCAACTTAGAAGATGAAGATGACAGAGTTGACTCTCTGGAGAGCCTTGCTTCGGCTTCAAGCCTTGCATTTTCCCACTGTGACATGTGCTTCGTCAGTGATGAGGACTGATATACCTGTGACCCTATTGCAGTGTCTGTCTCAGATTTGGGTGCATTGATGGATGGATCCAATCCCATTCGCAACAGCTTTTTGTTCACGTGGGTGTTCCAGAAGTTCTTGACATCATTGTCGGTTCTTCCCGGCAGCTGAGAAGCTATTGTAGACCACCTGCAGAGTTACAAACATATTAAATGAAGGCACAGGAAAAGAAAGGTTTTTTTTTAGGTTCATAATGCCAGGCGCGTTCCTTTTCGTTTGGAAGGTAGTACTTCTATTATATAAAACCTTCTTTTTGAGAGCTTAAATTCTTCACTGTTAAATGATCTGAAGAGCACTTCAAGATTTTGACAGGTAGAAAATTGTAAACTGTATGTCTAAAATTAACGCGAAAAATAAAAATAGATATAACACAGTTGAGGCCAGATATACTGTTCATAATCAATCTTTCAGTGATATGGTTATGTCAATATACAATGGTGTATTTTGTTATACCTGTTGCCTAGAATTGCATGCAGCTGAATAATGGTTCTTTCTTCTTCTTGCGCAAATCGACCTCGCTTAATACCTGGTCTTAGGTAATTAGTCCAACGCAAGCGGCAACTCTTCCCACACCTCAAAAGCCCTGTCCACATTCATATTGTATATTTTCACAGTATATAAACATTAAGTTCACATGTAACATGTTTGATTCTGCCATCTATTTCCTCTTCTTTACAGAACTAAGAAAATTGCAGAAATGGTTTTGCACAAATAAATTTATCTAAATATATAAAATCTATGTCATTTACTAATATAAAAACTAATTAAAAAAAGACAAATGTTTTACATGTATAGCATACTTTAAACATATCTTCACAACAAATACACGTAAGTTTAAATGCAATATATACCCCCCAAATTCGTTAACACAATGAGTATACACGTGAATATCAACTCCGTCTAAATGATTTTCTATGCCGGTATGCATGCATTTTCTAGAAATTAAAAAAATGCAGGACATATATATTGTATACAAACCAGCTTGCTTCGGAACATCACGCCAGCTTCCATGGCCATTTTTTTGAATATGGTCAATGAGAATCTTATCTTCATCAGGGGTCCAGGACCCTTTTTTTAGGCCCAATTTTTCATAGCAAGGGGCTTTACCCATTATTATTTTCTCTCTCTTCTTTCCCCTACTAGAGCAACAAAATAACTAACTGTATATTTGTTTGAATAAAAAAGATTTCAGAGGCAGAAAGGCACTTACAATTCTTCAGGTTTAGCATTCCTATACAGATTGTTATGAAAAGAAAAAGACTTGGGGTCCACATTAGGAGCAATTAATCAGGTGGGCTTGACATGTCGTTTTCCAATTCAAAAGAGTGCGGCAACAACATTTAATGGGTATGACTGTAACCCAATTCAAAGGTTGCAATCTCAGAGCTTGTCTTTCAAAGGCAAGGAAATGTTGCACATGGACATTCAACGGTGCCTTTATAGATTTAATTTATTTGCAGATCAATAGACGTGGACTATTACTGGACATAATTTTATAGATTGTTTTGCGCTCCTATGATTTATTTATTGTTGTACAACATAGTATTCATTTATGGTTGTACAACCTAGTATGAAGGGTGTCACTTAGCGAAAAAACCCGGTCCCCAATTTAACAATCAATTCGAAATTATATTTGTTTGTTTATTTTGATTTTGATTTTTTTTTAAAAAGACTGCTATAAGGAAAATGGGGCTTTACCCCACGGTAGAAAAGATCTATGAAGTAGATTAAATAATGAAAGATAAAAGAAGTTCTTAGGAGAACAAATGGAAATAAGAAAAAAGTTTCAAATTGCCAAGCAAGTATCAACCCAACAAGCCAGTTATGATATAAGATTAATGAATAGAAGCTGAGAAGCTTCACGAAGAATCCATCTAACCAATAATAGGCATTAATTCTAGAGCCGATTAGAAAGCGTATGATTAAAGCACTACCATGGAACTACTTTGAGAATGCAGAAAAAAGCAACCACTTGAAACGTTGGACTCCAGATTCCATATTGTCCTATGTGAATTTATCCAAAAACACTAGCTAGAAAAGATATTTGAAACTTCCATGATGTTTGAACCTAAAACAAACACCATGGATTTACAAAGCTTCTCTATCATCAACTAAACATGAAGTCAAAAATAAAAAACACAACTCTTCAACAAAGACTTCTTAAACTTCTCAAACCCATCAAAACCATTGACATAAAAAAGAAAACACCAAAGCCAAATGCCAAAGAATAGAAAAATCCCCTTTCTGTGAAGTACCTTATAAGAAGATGTCATAATACATAAAAGTCCAAATCAGAAGGTGTAAGCTGATTAAGTCTTTTATAATTAATTCTTTATATTCTTCATAAGGAGAGTGACCTTCACAATACCAATCTTTAATAAGAATAAGGTGAAGAATTCTAAAGTTAGCCAAGAAATTTGCTAGAAAATAGTCTCACGATAATTATAGGACAATCAAATATTCTTAAAAAAAGGTATGACTTGGAGAATATATAGAATGATTTAATTGAGCTACAAATGATAAGTTCTTCTTACTAGCATTTCTAATCAAGAGAAAGTCAACTTACACAACTTATTTTTGAAAATTACATTCAATATAAATTCCAATACAATGAGAAAGTCTAAAACTTTAGCTAAATTACTTGAAGAAAATGGAATGTTCAAGACATAATAGCGTAACTCTTGTGCCTGATTATCTCCGAAGATACCTTCACCTCAAGAAATATATGGGTTAACATTAAATACCTCATTGAAATTTATCTTGAAAAAATTCTAACGTGTAGGCTTCCAAGAATCTGTTAACATTTTATTGATTTGATGAGGAAGGTTGAAGTTTTTTTTAAATAAATTCTATTTTAAGAGAATATGACATTCCTATCCAGTGTTTTTAATTTTATGAGAAATAAATCTACCCTTAAAAATCTATTGAATGATTGCCTCAATTATAAGAGTAAGGAATTCACTTAAGAAGGAGAAGCTCCTAAAGTCTCTATTGTTTATATATTTTCATAATCTCCGAAGGATTAGAGATTAGGCCATATCCCATATGATATTGAATTCAACCCCTCCCTCTTCTATCCAATTAATTAGAAGTTCCTAAATAGAGCATGATGGAACCAAAAATATGTACATTTTCATAAAGAACCAAGACCAAATTCTCTAGACATAATTAAATGAAGGAGGATGTGGTTTGGGGTTTCAGAATTATTCTTGTAGAAGATGTACCAAACATACTGGTCTAAAAACCAAGTCTTTGAAGTTTGTCCCACAAAAGATATTTATTATTCAAGATAAATCATAGATTTACATCAGCATTAACAAATCACTAAGGGATCCATACTTTTTTCACTACCCAAATTTCAGAATTAATATTAGAGATTAACTTATTATAGCTTGTTTTACCAAAAAAGAGCATGAATTGTCTCCTTCCCATTTTAGTCCATCAAAATATTTAGAGCTATTTATATGGTGGGAGTTCAAGAATATTTTGAAATAAATAGGAAAATTAGAGGAATGGTTGGCTAAAAAAACATGGATTTTAATAATTTATTTGAAGGCACCAAACACTTCTATTTTGTATTTAATAATTACAAACTAAGGCTCCCCAAAGGTTTGAAAATTAAAATTCTAAACTTTTTAATGAGGGACGATTTGAAAGTGTCCATACTAGACAAGCCATCCTTTAAGAAGTTAACATATCTTGCATTTTTTATTTCCTAGTAGATGGAGTTTGAGATAAGGTCTCTACCATTTTCAACGAAATTACAAATATCTAACAAATACATCTAATATTTTTTTGTAAAAATAAATAAAATATCATGTATGCTATCAATATACTTTATATGTAGCAAGATGTTCCAAGTGTTGTCATTGTCCTGATAGATCTGACATAGATGTTTTACACCTAAAACTTGATTTATCTTGAATAAAGTTGTCGTTCTAATTCACCCTTTTGATTCAGGGAAGCACACAACTTCCCATTTTATTAATACAATTTTACTAGACAAATAAGAATCATTCCACATAATTGTTTTCAAAATGTTAGTTAGTCTAGATTTAGAAATAGTTGGAGCTTCTAAGACTAGCATCATATATATACTATAATTGCATGTAGGACAACTTGAATTAATTGTAATTTTAATACCCAAGAGAGCCTTTTAACTTTCCAAGAATCCAAATTATTGTATAATGTTATGGTCATATTTTCCAAAAAATCATTTTTTGACTAACCATCAATAAGTGAGATCCCCAAGTATTTGTTTGGAAGAGAACCTAAATAAAATCATTAAATTTGTTTAGTTTTACTGTGTCTATGATGAGCAGCATGGAGGAATAATTTTTTTGATTCATAATGGTTATCCTCCTAACTTTAAACACACTAGTATTAATCAAGCCCAAGGGTTTTCTTCAGCATTATAGCCTCTTAAATTCAAGTAGTGTTTTCTAAAATATTTTCATCCACTAACTATCCATGAGAAAAATTCACATTCTCATAAATGTTGGAGTCACTAATAACAATTATAAATTTTACCTTTGCGAAGGCTCTACATAGGGCCTCTACCATGATGATGAAGAGATAGAGTGAGATAGGATCTCCTTGATAGAGACCTCTTAAAACATTAAAAATACATCTCGGACTCTATTTATAAGTATTGAAAAATAGGAGTTTAGATGAAAGATTTAATCAAATCACATGAAGCCTTTTAGAACCAAAACGTATTAAGGATTTTGA
The DNA here is from genome assembly GCA_037957365.1 of Torreya grandis. NCBI lineage: Eukaryota > Viridiplantae > Streptophyta > Pinopsida > Cupressales > Taxaceae > Torreya > Torreya grandis. Next base: position 56,643 of record JARHVA010010654.1, on the reverse strand, counting down.
AAATAAATTTCTAATTTACCTTATCATAACCTATTTTTATATCATGTTTAATTATTTTCATCACTTTATTATTTATTTTAGTTGAGTGAGTTAGTTTATGCAAGCTAATAAATGCATCTAAGATTTGTCTATTCTGGACAAAACCACCTTGTTGCTTTGAGATAAGAAAGGGAATGAGTATTTGAAAATGATGCATTATGTAGTTTTAAATATTATTATAGATGATGTTACAAAGGGATATGATTTTAATGATGTATGGGTAATCTATGTTAGACTTCTTGGGGACCATATTTAGAAAAGTATAATTAATATTATTTAGAATTTTTATTGAATATATAGATGCATTGACATCTTCAAGAATATGATTCTTTATAATTTCCAAAAAGTGTTTCGTAAATCCTAGAGGGAACCCGTCAGGGGCTGGGGCTTTGTCATTGTTCACACTCCAAAGTACACAGTCCATTTATTCCTCAGGGAAAGACCACACTAACTAAGAATTAATATTATCATCGATAACTTTTGTGATAAGATTAACAAATTCTTGTTATTGCCTAAAATAAATATATAGGGGAGGAGGGGAGGGATGGAGGCTTAAGCAAATTTTCAAAGAACTAGGTTACCTCCTTTTTAATCATATATAAATATTCAGATTAATGACCATTGATATTTTTGAGTATTGAGATACTCTTCTAATGATAAATATTAGCATAGATTGGTGAAATAATTTCATGTTATCGTCTCCTTCATTTATCTAATGCTTTTTAGATTTTTGGTTCTTGAAAATTTCCTCTTTAACTAGAATTGAGTTAAACTTTACACTTAGTGTTTTTCCATGAGAAGTGATTTTTTTTCAAAATCAACAAACTACACTTAAATTTGGAGGCTCTGAATATATAATTAAATGCTATTTTTTCCCTAAATATGTTCCCAATGATTTCCTTGTTACTTTGTGTAGATTTTATCTAAAAGTTTTTAGCTTATGAACTATAATAAACATTTTGGTACTACCTCTAAATATTGGTTCCTTCCATCAATATTTAATAAGATTCATCATATTTTGTTCCTTTATCCACATCAATTTAAAATTATAAATGGAATGTTTTTTGGGGAAATGTCCATTTTCATTATGAGGGAAAGATTTAAAAGATAAGACCCTACAACTGTTATAATATCTAAATGTATGATCCAATTTTGATTTATCCAATGATTTAAGACTAGAAATATATCAATTTGTTCCATAATGTTTCTAAAACAAACATTTTTATTAGTCCAAGTGAAGGATCTAAGGACATATTTTCAATGTCCCTATGTTACATATTCAAATAATAAATGTTTACCTATTCCTATAGATATAATGTCACAAGTACCTGAAAAGAATTAATTTACAATGCACACAAGGTTGATATATTGACCCAAATGATTAGATATAATATTATATGCATTATCTTACTATAACTAATACTTCAAGATTTAAATATATATTAATATTAAATAGATTTAATCTTGAAGATTGAAAATTGTAAAAATCCAACACAAGTTTTTAAATATAAAATTTCAAAAACCAAAAAAAAAAAAGGATTGATATGAAACATCTAAACTTGAAATGTAAAATTAGAAAAACTTTATACACTAAAATCAAATTTTCCAAACCTTAAACCTTCAAATTATAAAAAAATAGAAACCCTGAAGATTGGACCCTAAATGTGGTAAACCTAGAAACCCAAAAATATTAAAACTCAAAAAAGAAACTTTAGTAATCCTAAAACATAAGATCCAAAACCCTAAAATTCACAATTAAAAAATCAAAATAAAATAAAATAAGATATTTAGAACTCTCCTAAAACCCAAAACCATGAAACTCAAAACCCAAAACCTTCAATTTTGAAACTTAAAATCTTAAAACATGAAAATATGGAACTCAAAACACTAAAATTAAAATAAGAAATTCTGAAATTATTTTAATTAGAAGCTATTTATATATATTTTATGTATATCTGATATTTAACTTAAAACTTACATAACATTCAACAAACATTCATCCATTAGTTCACATAAAATTCAGCAAACATATCCTTTGGGTTGCTATTTTTTTTAGAAATGTAATATTTGCCAATTTCTACACATCGATTTTATTATACGGACATGTAAAATTTAACCTATGTAAGTTTAATGGGACTTTAAATTACTTATCTCTTTCACACTACATTTCTATGCATACCTCCTTATTACACCATAGATTTGAATAAGGTTCTACTTTTTACACCATTCAACTATCTCAAGTGGAAAACCAAAGTAAAATTATTCTTGGGGAGTAAATGATTATTCCAAATCGCTATGGATGATGAAATAGAGCTGCCAGTTGATGTAATGAAGGTGAAGTGGTTTAATCCTATGGAAAGGTTTACACAAAATACAACATGCATTCCTTGCATCTACTTCCAATCCACAGTCATTTCGTGAGACATCTGACACTCATGAGTGTGATACTATTATGAAAGAGGATTATCATTGCTTACTTAGGAATAACACTTAAAATTTGGTCCCTCATCCTAAGGGAACAAAAAAATTAAATTAGATGGATCTCTCAAACAAATTTTTCTACATATGCAAACCTAGATAATTTAAAATCACCTTTGGTAGCAAAAGGTTTCTCTGAGGTACCTAACATTGATTATATAAAGACTTTTTTCCTAGTTGAGAATATGAACTTTAATTGCCACAACACATCATTAGGATGTTCATCAAATGGATGTGAAAAGTGTTTTTCTTCACAATGACCTCAAGGAGGAGATATACATGAAGCAATCATAAGGTTTTGTGGAAGATTATTCCATAGTTAGTAGACATAAGAAATTTATCTATGGACAAAAATACGCTCGTTAGTCTTATTATGCCAAGATGGACTCATTTATTCTATTGGTTGGATTCACTAAATGCCATTATAATCCCAATATCTATATGTTTTGGTAGAATGACCCACTATTTATTCTTATTCCCTATGTCAATGAACTTTTGATCACATGGAGTCTTTCATTCTCCTTGTATAAGTGATTTTTTTTTTTTTTTATCATGATAGGTTTTTAATGACTGACTTAGGATTATTACACTACTTCCTTGGGATTAAAAATTTTCAGTCTAACTTTGGGATCACTACTACATAATCCAAATATGCTCTTGATTGACTTGCATAGTTTAACATGGATAACTATAAGACATATCAATTTTTTTTTCAATATGGTGTGAAGTTTGAGGCTAAATTATATTCTACTTTGGTTGATGTTACTATGTTTTGAAAACTTGTTGGCAGTGTCATATATATTAATCACACTAGACCTGATATTCAATATATTGTGGGCATGGTCCATAAGTTTATACAAGAATTACATGAGGTGGTCTAGAAATCAGCTAAGAAAATTATCCACTACATTCAATGTATTCATAATTTTGGGATTCACTATGGAGCATGTATTTACATTAACTTGATTGGGTATAAAGATTCAAATTGGGATGGTAATATGCAAAAATGAATGTTTACTTCAGTCTAAAACTTATCCCTTAGGTATGGACCATTTACTTGGTCGATCAAGAAGCATAATGTTATTAATTTATATTTTACATATAAAAAATACAAAGCATTTGCCAATGTTTCCATTGAGTCTATTTGGATTCAATAGATTCTCACTAAGTTTGATATTCAGTTTTCATGACCAATGATCATGTTTTGTGATAATAAAAGCACTACCTAGATTTGAAAGAATCCAATCCTCCATCAATAACACAAACATATCAAGATTCACATGCATTTAATTTGTGATATTATTATTAACAAGTCATTGATCTCACCTACACCCAAACTATAGAGTGAAATATTGGTAGATTTACAAAAACCTTTAATGATAGAATGTATTTATATTTTTGTGATCTTCTCTAGGATCCACACCCCCCCCCCCTCTCTCTCTATTTCTATGGGGTAGGTGGCAGACTCTGTAATTTTATAGAGATATTTTTAATGTACTTCATTATCCAATCAGCCATTATTTTTAGAACCTAATTCTTATAACCACCTAAGCTATTCTTGGGGATGGTGGGGATGGTTGGGGGGGTTGGCGGGGGCAACGGGATGGCCGGGGTGTTGGGAGGGGTGGGGTGGGTGTTGGTGGATATTTTAGTAGGATATTTATACCATTATATTTTTTTATACACATGTTTTCATGTTGATTATGTGTTATAATAAGTCACTAGGAAAATATGTTTTTACCTATTTTTTTCAAATTTTGAGTTGCATGCCCAACTCTTTTTTGGTGCCCATTTTATTCTCTATAAATGTGTTTTTACTAAATATATTTTGGCTAATACTGCTAGTTAAATATTTTATTTTAAAAGATATATTTCTCATTATTCATATTTGATTTCATTTCTACAACATGTGATATGTCTTTTGTATATTTCATTTGGCATGTTACAAAAAAATTTAACTTCATTTCTAGAGAGTTCCTTATCCTCAATTGTGGCCCAATACAATAGTATCCTCTTAGATGGTCAATTGATAGGTGTACATCATCATTACCTTTTTTCAAAATTTTGAATGCCCTAATTTAGCTAAATATAGTTTTGTTAACTTCATGAGCTTTGATTTTATGATCTAGGTGCTATTGGAAAGTAGTAATCTATTAAATTTGACTAAATAAATTTTGTAATTCTTGGACATTGTAGTGGTAACCATGGTTTCAATTATGTTCTCAATCTTCTCTCTCCTTTTATTTAGTAAATCTATGTTGCATTCTTAAAGTACATTATCATCTTGAATATATTCAAAGGCTACATGATAGGGATAAAGATCCATGAGATTGAATATAGGAATGATGTCAAATTCTTTAGGTGATTCTATCAAAAATGTATTCTCATTAATCCATTTGGGAATATTACAAGTAAATATTTTATTTTGATTTAATTTGTTGTAAGTTCGTTGAGGAAACATTTCTTTATGCAAGTTAATGATGATTAGCTCACCCTCTTGGTAAAACATTAATCTCCAATGCATGTCTATGTTAATTTTATACTTATAATTTATTATTAGCATTATTTTCCTAACATGTTTTCGTACATCATATATATGCTTCATAAACTCATTTTCATTTTGTCTAATCTTTTTTTAGGAATACGAAACAAATCTAGCAGTACTTTCAATTTTTTTCTAAAAATAATACAAAAAATATTTTTACCTATGGGTTTAGTGACACTAGAATATAAAGAAGACTTTATTTTTGACAAGACTAAATATAATTAATTTGGACTCTCCCCCACTACATACCTCAAATTTTTTTAATAGGCTATGGTTTACTACATTTGTTTACCCATATGTCTAAGAGTGATTTGCTAAACTATAATATAATTTCTTGTTAATATTTATCCATAAATTTTTACAAAATGAACTAATAAAATAAGTTTCTTAGTCGCTTTTGATAGTATAAAGTAGTATGTGTAATCATAAAATATCTCTACAAAATAGATCAACAACATTACTCTCATCAGTGGTCCTCTTACATAGAGTAGAGAGGACCATTTTAGAGAATTGGTCAACAAAAACAAAAATTAAGTCATTATGTCTTGGAGTGTGAGGTAGCCCAAAGATAAAACCATTAGTACTAAGGAATTGATAATGGTTTATACAACCTCATCTTCTATTTTCCAACTTTATCAATTTGGTGCACTTGGCATGTAAAAATTGTATTTATGTACTTTTTCCATTGACATAATAAAATGCTACTCACTTACCACTCCTAATACATTTAAATTCATTACCCTAAACAACATTTCCATTAAATATCTAATGGGCATACAAAGTTGGATCTCCTTAAACAAAAATCCACTAGCCAATAAATATTCATCATAAAACTCCTTACCTGCACCTATTTGATTTTCGAGGAATTTTTTTTATGCTGAAATATATACCATTTGGATATTCTTTGTTCATTTATTCAAACCCAAAATTCTCATTGGTCATTTTGAAAATTAGGAGATGTATTCTACTTAATGCATCATCCATAAGGTTTATCTTTCCTCTCAAATGTTTCATTACAAATGTGTAACTTTGTAAAATGAGAACCATTTGGCATGCATATGAGATAAGTTTACTAGAGTATTTATATATTTTAATGCTTGATTTATATTATGTAATAGGGAGTGCCTCTGTTCTTTTAGTGTACAAAAAATAACATAGAATTATTTATCATAAGTACCATACACTCCTCTAATTCATAGTTTTGAAGTATCATATTCAATGGCACAGATCTTCATAATGTTTGGTAAGGAAATAATTGGAACATTAACCAACTTGTTTTTAAGTTGTCCAATAATTCTTTTAGTTAGTTGAGTCTATAAAAATTCTTGTTATTTTTCATTGCTGCAGCAATTTGTTTTGTCCATATTTTGTAGTTCAATATCCTCTTTCCAACATGCCAATGTGAGTCTTTCAGTGACTCCATGAATCTAGAGATTAAACTGACCCCATACATGATATCTAGTCTAGTAGTTGTAAGATACATCAAACTACCAACTATTCAAAACTAGTGTAGGTGTTGGTTTACAATTTATCATCTTAAATCTCCTTAACACATTCTTTGCATATTTAGTTTGACAGAGAATTTTTTTTTCTCTGATTGTACAACTTCTATGCCCAAAAAGTACTTCATTAATCCCAAATCTGTCATTTCAAATTCTTTCTTCATTGCTGATTTAAATGTGTCTACAGACAAATTTTCAATGAAAATCAAATCATCAACATACAAACACACAATCAAAATCTAACCTTCTTTATTAATTTTTGTGTACAAAGTAGGCTCACTATTGCTTCTGTTGAATCCATTTTTTGTCATGTAAAAATCAATCCTACTATACCATGCTCTTAGTACTTGCTTGAGACCATAAAGGGCCTTCTTCAATCTGTAGACTTTTTCTTCATGTCCTTACACTTCATAATCTGGTAGCTATTTCACATACACTTTTTCATCTAGAAAACCATTCAAGAAAGCTAATTTGACATCCATTTGATATACATACCAATTATTTTGAGCAACTATTGATAAAACCATTCTATCAGTATTGAGTCTAGCAACTGGAGCAAATGTTTCATTATAGTCAATTCCATGTTCTTGTGCAAAACCTTTTGCTACTAACCTTGCCTTGTGCTTTTCAACATTTTCATCTACATCAAATTTAGTCTTATAAACCCATTTGACTCCTATACAATCCTTACCCTCAGGTAGATTATTTAGATCCCATGTTTGATTTCTTTCAATAGCATTCATCTCCTCATCCATTACTTTTATCTAATGTTCCTCATTAACTGTTTCTTCATAATACATAGAATCATGAGTGAAAAGAGAAAAATTTTAAACCAAATCTAATTTCTCTTCTTCTTCATTATAAATCTCATTCAAGTTTCTCATTTTCTTATGTTTCAATCTTGATCTTAAAGTGGCAAGAGTTGGATCTGATTCATCACTTACTTGTGAATTTGGAGTAGGATGACATGCATGACCAAATGATTTACCTTGTTCAAACCTCCTAGGTGTTCTTATTGGAGTGCTTGTTCCTGCTTTTGGAGAGGATTGATCTCCTTACAAATTTTTTTCTTCAGATTTTTGTTCATTATGTGGAATTGGTGCTCCAATTGTGATGGTGCTACCATCCCATGCTTCTTCTTCCTTAAATTCAACATCTCTGCTAATAATCACTTGCTTTGAAATAGGGTTATACAACTTATAAGCCTTTGATTCTTCACTATAGCCAATAAAAATGCATTTCTCACCTCTATCATCAAGTTTTCTTCTCAATTTAGATGGTATAAGAGAATATGCTATACAACCAAAAATTTTGAAATGATGTACACTATGTTTCTTACCACTCCACGCTTCTTGTAGAATTCAATCTCTGACACTCTTTGTTGTGTTTCTATTCAGAATATCTACTGCACATGCTACTGCTTCTACCCAATATTCATTTGACAAGTGTTTGGCCTTCAACATGCTTCTAGCCATCTCCATGATTGTTCTATTCTTTCTTTCTGTTACACCATTCTGCTATGGTGTGTACCTTGTTGTCAATTGCCTTTTAATGCCATGATATTTGCAAATTTTTTGAAATTCATTAGACATATATTCACCTCCTCTATCTGATCTAAGTACCTTGAAGTAACAACCACTCTGCTTTTCAACCATAGCCTTGAATTCTTTAAACTTTCCAAAGGCTTCAGACTTATTTTTGAGAAAATATATCCACGTCTTTCTGCTAAAGTCATCAATGAAAGTTAAAAAATAAGTACTACCTCCAAATGATGGAGTTTGCATTGGTCCACATAAATCACTATAGACTAGCTCCAATATTACCTTTGCTCTATATGAGGCTCCTATTGGAAAGCTCTCTTTATGCTATTTTACCATAATACAACTGTCACATGAACTTCTTGGCTTTTTTATTGGTGGTAATCCCTTCACCATGTTTTTCTTCTGTAACAAATCCAAACCTCTAAAATGTAAATGTCCATACCTTAAGTGCCATAGCCATGATTGGTCTAGTTGCATGGTTTTGAAGTGGGCTTCCTCTTCTCCTTGGATGCACTAAATTCAAAGAGGGAACATCCAATTCTTGGTCATCTCCACTTTTCCTATCAACTTGTCACTTGGAAACTTGTCCAGTATTGTGCAAACATTATCCATAAAAGATACTCTGTAACCTTTCTGTACTAACTGTCCAATACTCATAAGATTATGCTTTAGTCCAGGTACAAAATAAACATCAGGTATAAACCTTCTTTCACCATTTTTAGCCAAAACATTTATTACTCCTTTGCCTATTACATCCACTTTGATATCATTTCCTAATTTAACTTTAGATTTTACAGAATCATCAAGACTAGCAAAAAATTATTTATTCCCTGTCATATGATTACTACATCCACTATCTAAGAACCAAATATCTCTAGCCTTTTCTTGAGTAACATGACAAGTGAGAAATAAGCTTCCAAGATTAGAGCTAGATTCACCTGTGTAATTAGCATTCTGCTTGTCCACATATCCTTGTTTCTTTGTGTAGTCACTTGCATAATGTCCATATTTTTTGCAATAATAACATTGAATATTAGATTTATCAAACCTTTGTGAACATTGCTGAAAGTGATTGTTGCCACATCCTCTATTGCTATAGTTTTGATTACTGTGTTCACCTTGATCTAGATTGTTCCTTCCATTTCTGCCTCTGCCTCTTCCTCTGCCAAATGATACCTATGAATTGAAAGCATTCTCAAGAGAAGTATTATTATTCATATTCATTCTGGATTCATGTCTTAACAAAGAACCCATTAATTCATCTACAGATAACTGTTCCAGATTCTTGGTTTCCTCAATAGCTACAACTATTGCATCAAATTTACTGGGTAAACTCTTAAGTATTTTTTCTATGATCTTCTGATCCATGAATGTTTCTCCATTAGATCTAATTTGATTCACTATATTCAACACTTGACCCATAAACTGGTCTATAGATTCTGAATCATTCATTTGCAAATTTTCAAAACTTCTCTTAAGACATTGCAATTTAGCAATTTTTACCTTTGTATTACCTTTATAGGTAGTCTCCAAGATTTTCCATGCCTTTCTAGATCTCATTGCTACTGTAACTCTAGAAAAAATTGATTCATCCAGTCCTTGTTGGATTATAAATAAAGCTTTCGCATATTTTTTTCTGTTCTCTTTAAGCTCGTCCTTTTGTACTCGAGTTATTGCCAGATGGGTTGCCTCATCCTGCGGTTCTACAAAACCATTTTCTACCAGATCCCAAACTTCTTGTGAGCAAAACAATGTTTCCATCTTAATTGGCCAAAAATCGTAATTCTTACCATTAAAAATGAGAATTTGCGGCTGAAAATTACTGTTATTTGTTGCCATGTTTTACGTTAAAAAGACTAAATTAACAGCGGCTGCAAGGAGGATTGAAGCGTACTTCTTCGTTGTGCTTCTTCCATGATTTGACTTTCCATCTACTAAAATTCAAACCCTCGATCCTTTCTTTTCTTGTAAAACGAACTCTAAAGCGAACAATTCTTAGAGCCCTTCTCGGTATTCAAGCAAACTTCAGGGGTCTAGTCAGTGCTTTTTGTTCTTCACAAAGAAACAAAAGAAATAACAATAAAAAAATATAAAACTTTCGATGCAAGAGTAAATTGAATGGGTAGACTGCACTTCTTGTTTGAATAGTTGCACGATTCTGTTGTTTTGTCTTTTCTCAATTTTGTAGGCTCTCCACGTCCCTCAACACTCCTGCACTCCAACAAACCGGTGCTTTCAACCCTGCGATTTGACTGCGCTCTGCCTAAGCACTTATCTAACTGCGTGCTTTCACCTACAACCTGTCGCTCCCCCTCACGCCAAATGGCTGACAGCTCTTCTTTACTGTTAACACATCCTTTGACCTTGTTCTTGGTTTTTTTTTTGCATCGCTGACCCCACTTGACTGCTGCGTGCTTCTACTGTGTTCACACTGACAAGGTTTGCACTTTCAAACTGCTTCTTCCTGAATGCGCTCCAAACTGATGGCGCTTCTCCTATCATGGCTTCCCTTGGCTCTGATACCAATTTAATGGAGGAAATAAGAACATATAATAACAGAAAATAGAACAGAGACAAAATAAATTGTTACAGCAATGAAAAATAACAAGATTTTATTAATCTTCTTGAAAATCTTGATCTTTTTTTTCTATCCATTACAATGCTGCGCCCAAGGTGTCTATAAATAGAATTTGAAAGCAAAAATAACTGATTGTTTAACTAATCCTTAACTAATCTTCTATCTACTTAAAAGAACTGACTGTTAACTACTTAAACTAACTAATTCCTAACTATTTGTTAACTGATGTGCATGCATGAGGAGTGAGGTGCAATAGTCAGTTATGTTGTGGATGGAGAAATTATCCCCTGTTAATCTTGAGTTTCTAACATAAACAGCGTATCTAAAAATAAATGTGGAAAATTGAAAAGGATAAGACACAGTTCATGTCAGATATACTGTTCGTAGTCCACCCTTTAGTGATATGATTAAGCCAACAGATAATAGTGTATTTTGTAATACCTGTTGCCTAAAATTACATGCGGCCGAATAATAGTTCTCTCCTCTTCTGTGGAAAATCGACCTCGCATAACATCTGGTCTTAGGTAATTAGTCCAACGCTTGCGGTAACTCTTCCCACACCTCAAAAGCCCTGTCCTCATTGATATTCTATATAGTCACAACATATGCCCATAAGTTCACGTGTAACATGTTTCATTCTACAACTGTTTTCTCTTCCCTTTCAGAATTACGAAAATTGTAGAACTTGTTTTGCCCAGAAGAATTATTTAATTATATAAAATCTATCTCCGAAGCATTTGTTCTACAAGTAAAGCATTTTTAAAACATTTATTCACAACATATACACAAGTTCAAATGTAATATATTAACCCCAAATGAATTACCCAATGAGTATATATGTGAATATCAATTCAATCTATATGATTTTCTAAATCGGTATTCGTGCATTCTATAGATCTGAAATCAATGACTTAGATGTATATTTTAAAATGTATGCAGACCAGCTTGCTTCGAAACTGCACGCCAGCTTCCATGGTCATTTCTCTGAATACACTCAACAAGAATCTTATCTTCGTCAAGGCTCCAAGACCCCTTTTTCAGGCCAATTTTTTCACAGCAAGGGGCTTTACCCATTATTAATTTCTCTGTGTTTTTTTTTTCCCTTCTGCAGCAGAAAAAATACTGACTGTATATTTGTCTGAATAAAACAGGATTTCAGCAGCACGTAGGAATTTACAATTCTCTTCAAGTTTGGCATTCGTAGAGAGATTGTTATACAGAAAAGGACCGTGGGCTGCACATGAGGAGTAATTAATCAGCTGGGCTTGGCATGGCGTTTTCCTATTCAATAGGGTGGGTCAACAATATTCAATGTGTATGGCTGTAACCCAATTCAAAGGTTGCAATCTCAGACCAATATACATCGGCAAAGAAATGTTCCACATGGTCATTCAGTACTAACGCTATAGATATGATTTATTTGCCGACCAATATACGTGGGCTATTACTGTAACATAATGTTACAGAATGGATTGCGCTCCTACATAGTATTTAATCGTTATGGCTGTAACCCAATTCAAAGGTTGCGATCTCAGACCTTGTCATTCAAAGGCAAAGAAATGTTGCACATGGTCATTCAACACTGTCGCTATAGAGATAATTTATTTGAGACCATTATACGTGGGCTATAACTGGACATAATGTTACAGAATGTTTTGCGCTCCTCCCTAGTATTTATTTATGCTTGTATAACCTAGTGTGAGTGGCGTCAGTCAGCTTAAAAACCTGGGTCCCTAATTTACCAGCCAATTTAAAACTGTATTGCAGATTTACCTCATTTATATTTACCCATCCCTATAGATATAATGTCACATAGTATTTATTTACAATGCATATAAGGTTAATATATTCAACAAATCATTAGATATGATGTTATATGCAATATATTATTGGCAATAGTACCTAAAGGTTTAATAATAAAATAAATTCAAAGAGATTAAATTTCAAAGTTTTAAAATTAGAAAAATTGAATTAAATTCTTTTTTAAATAATTTTTTTGAGAGTATAAAAAGTAGACTGATATGAAATATTATTGAAATTTTAAATTTGAAATTTGAAATCGAAAATCCCTGAAACCTAAAATACTCAAAACACAAAATCTGAAATTCCCAAAGCTGAGCCCTTGAACAATAAAAAAATTAAAAAACCTAAAGCTTCGAACTTGAATGCCTCGTGAAAAGCCTTAAAATCTTAAAACTCAAAAACCAAAACCTAGTAATCCCAAGACTAAAGAACCTAAAACCCACAAATTTAGAGCCCAAAAACTCTAGAAAAAATAAGTAGGATGATTTAAAATTCTCTTAAAATCTAAAACCCTAAAACTCAAAACCCCAAAACCTTCAACACTGTGATCTAGGGATGAAAGAGGTGACCTATTAGATAACCTACAAAATGAAAATGTAGATGAGGTTATGTGCATATGTAGAAGATTTTGAGTAAGATAGTGTGGAGAGAGAGAGGGGAAACAATAAATATATTTTAGTAATCTACTCATCCTATACCTAACATATATATACAAAAGTTGAAGTATTTCCATGTATGAATCATCATCTCTTGAAGGTTATGTTTTGATGTCACCAACTACCATTATTGATGAGTTATGTTCTAAAATTATAATAATGTAGGGACTATGTTGTAACCTAAGAGTTGAGATGGATCTTATGGGCTGACACCAAAGTGTTCAACCTAGAAGAGAGTATATTAGTATTAGCACAATGCTAGATGAGTAATGTGGTAGAGCCTCATAGTCTAAATCTACTTAATGTAGCACAAACCAAATAATTGTCAATGTAGTTACCAAATTTTACCTTAAAATGTCTATACATTCATAAGAGAATCACTATTAATTGATCAACCTATATTGGTCACCCCTCATTGTGAATAAATAGGACTGATTGTGTTTAGTCTAGGAAGTAAGTGAAAAACATTTTTCTTTAGATGTTGCTTAGTGAAACAATTGTTTCTTTGTGGGAATTGACTCATTTTTTTATTATTATGTGTATAAGCATAGAATAGTTTTATCTAAAAATGAATTCAAAAATCTGAATTTTCTTTGTCTCTTGACTTCATGTGTTTGTTTCCATGGAAATTTAAAAGGTTGAATTTCCATAGTTTTATGTCACAGTATTCTTTGGACTTGGAATGCCATGTATTGAGCATGGAATCACTTTAGGAATCCAATACCTCGTATTGCATGTTGATACAAGTATGCTGTCAAGATTGATATTGTACATATACTTGTGATTATGCATAAATGGACCATGCCTAAAGAGTACCTAAAAGATGTCAATGGGTGATACATCACAAAATATTCCTCCTTGAAAGGAAGAATAAGATATGGAAAATGACATTGGACAGTGGCACGAATACCATGGGTTTTGTAGGAGCTAAACCATCCTAATTTGTAAGATTTATGATGAAGCATGGTTGGAATATTCAATTACCTAACTGTAAATGTAAAAAATGAGGATTTTCATGTCATCAAAAATAATAAATATGTCCAATGGCTGCCATTTCATCCACATCTACAAATCAAATAGTCACTCTGCTTCCACATGTAGATCTATGAGGTTTACTTGTGTGGTGTTGAATAGAATGTTGCTAATTGTTTCAATGATTCCATCTAAAGTTTTAAGTCAATCATCCTCTATTAATATTCATATAACCTAATTATTCTTAGCATGAAATTGTATCTTGGAGTGACTATTTATTTTTATTTCTATTGTACCATTTACTATGCTTATATTTTTGGACTTATCGAAAGTAGTTATATGCTTCGGTAGGGAAGTTTTTTCCTTATTTACAATTTGATTGAAATCTTAAATAATTTATACATAGAGATAGGCCTCAACCATCATCTTGGATTCAACCAACTTTACTATGCACTAAATAGATGGTCATACAATACTATGGCACTTAATGACTCAATGTTTATTTATCTCGAAAGACCCTGACTTTGCATACAGGATATGGAAAACATCATTGTAAGCTTGAACTCACTGGTCACGTACATATTGTAGTTTCGACCGCTACATGTATTCATAACCATAGACATATTTTGGATAATATTCCCCCTTGAAGGCATCCAAGAATTTATCCCAGTTGGATTGAGGATATCTTTCTATCAGGGCTTTCTCCCAAAATATATGTGATTGGCATAAGTTATTTATGGGTGAAGAGGCTTTAAGAAGTGAAATTTTAGTCTTTTATTTTTTTTATTAAATTCATTCATATTTTTTATAATAAATTTTAGTCCTCTCTCTCTCTCTCTCTCTCTCTCTCTCTCTCTCTCTCTCTCTCTCTCTCTCTCTCTCTCTCTCTCTCCTCTCTCTCTCTCTCCTCTCTCTCTCTCTCTCTCTCTCTCTCTCTCTTCTCTCTAGAAGGAATACTTTTAATTTATCTTAATTAATTTATGTAATTTTTATCTTTCATTTTTTCTTGTATAGATGATGATAGATGTTATATTTACCTCTTCTAGACTAGAAAAATATGATGGTGACACTATAATTAGCATATAAATTCCATATTATTCATTGTCTCTCTTTATGTAAAAGGAATGATTTAAATTTATCTTAAAATAGGTTTGATTTTAATAGATCCTTTATTTAACTCTTCCATTTCCTTATTTTACAAATGATAAGAGGTGTTATGGGTACCCCAATTGGATCATAACAACATGCACCTGACATTTTGACTTGTTAACTTCAAAATAATGATACTTTGCATCATATTTATATTTTTATGCACATATATAACCTTATATGTATGATCCATAGGATTTGTCATCACTGATATATTCAAGATAACACAACCATACATACCTATTTAGGTTTCATGAAATGATTTCATAATCAACTTTTCAAAAAAAAAAAATTTAAATGGTCTAATTTTTGTTGTTGTGCAACTGAAATAATTTTACAAGCTTATGACACAAATATTTAATTATTCACAAGTTAATATTAGAGTATCTCTATATAATTTAATATCCAAAACCATAAATTATACATGTAAAGTGATGAGGCATAATTTATTAGGAGGTGCCAAGTAATGGGAGATCTAGTTATAGTGTTAGGGGTAGTTGTAGGCATAGCTTATTTTTTATTCCAATATGGATTATTTTTTATGCTTATATGGCACATGTTATATATTTATATGTAGCACATTGTATGAATATATGTCCCTCTTTTGTATCTATATGGTACATATTATCAGCCAATATGGTGCATTTTGTTTTTCATTGTAACATGATTTGGATAGGCATACATGCAATTAGACATATGTATTTGAATCATACACTACTATAATTTGTTTATATAGATTTAATTTCTATATATCATTATTAGTTTTATCTATTTTTGTACATTATTCTTCCTATAATTATACATAAATAAATGAATTTTCATAACATACTTGCATCGATGAATGAATAATTAATGTTTAACATTCCTGATTATTTCTTAGAAATTGTGTGTAGTAAAATAGTCAAACTATAGCATACATTGATCAACTTGAGAAGTTTATTGTGATGGTATTTTATACATGTATATTTAAAATTAAATAACTTTGGAACTCAATTTAAAACCATATATATGAATTATAATCTCCAAAAGTTTCACCCTATAGAGGTTTATATTTACCATAAAATTAAATATCTTCTATGTACCCATAGAGGTTTATATTTACCTCAACCATTACAAGTAAATCATGAAAGGTAGAGATAAATGCATGGATATTAAAATTTAATGGGTTATCCATATATTCACCCTAATAAAATTCCCTTCCACTCGTGATGAGAATTAAATGTTAGTGTATTTTCTCTTGCATTGAAAACTTGTTTTAAGGACTTAAATTTAGTTAGTATAACACACAAGTTTTCAATTGGGCATCCAATTGATGAACCATATTTGAAAACAAATATAAATGTGTTTGTAAAAAAATGCCCTATTCTTCCATTCATTGTCCCTAGGACTCTAAACTTGTAGGTGGTTGGACACATCACTAACAAGAATCTTATTGCTCTTAAGGGGAAAATGGAATGAACTTTGTTCAACCATTGAAAGCAAACTGTGAGGGGTAGAGACAATATGTAATCTCATAAATTTTCATGGCGAAATAATATAATCGCCTTTATTCTCTTCCAATAATGATAAGGAATAAATTATGAGATGTTTCCTATCATAGTGAAAACTTTCTTTATAGACGAAATGTTGATGAATGCAACATATAACTTTTGAAGTACATTCCCAAAAAATGTATAATATTTGAGAAAATATATAGATAGGTGTATAAATTAAATATTTGGATTAATACACCTTATGTTTTCTAATATAATCCAAACATATAGTTAGTTACTCATCCATGAAGGTAATTTTATTAATCTTAATTGGGAAATGGAAAAAACATTGTGTATCCATTGTAGCTAAACTGTGAGTGGTAGAAATGAATCGTAAGATCTTAAATTTTCATATGGTAGCCATATAATAACCCAAAATTTTATTATATTCCAATAATAAAAAGGAATAAATTTTTACATGTTTTCTTTGATAGTGAATAACTTGCTTTAGGACCAAAATTTGGTTCATATAACTAATAAATTTTGAACTGCACATATAATCAGAAAATCATTTTTGTGAACAACTTTAGAAGGGCATATAAATTCAATAATGGAAAGTTTAATCCATTTATTTTACCATACCCTCTAAAATTTAAGGCTTATAGATGCATCCCTAAAGAGGATGATGTCATTCTCAAAGGTAAAAATGGAACGAACTTTGCACAACTACTTCAATGAAGTTGTGAGGGTTAAAGATAAACCATAAGATCCCATAGTTGTAATGGGGATTCATATACAAACCATATATATTAACTTATTATATTTATAATAATAAATAGATGGATACATGTTTTTATCTTAGAGAGAAAATTTGATTTAGGGACTGAGAGAAAACCAATGAACTTTAATGTGTTACTCACACATAAAAGAACAGAAAAAATACATTATAGTTTGCAAAAAAAAAGGTGAATAATTATTAGGAAAATAGGATACTAGAAACATCAAAGAATAAAAATAGTTATAGGGAGGAGTCTAGAAAGATTGTACTATTTTTTCTAAAAAATTAATGTTATATAGCTTTATCCTGTTTGCTAAAATTATCTAGGATATCATTTCCCCTTTATTACATTATTTTTACAAATTTACTCCCTAAACAACTCTAATTTATCCTTTCTAAGGTATTTTGTGAGTATCTTATCTATCTATGCATTCATTGGGCAGTACTAGAGCTGGATGTTATGGTTTGAGACTTGCTCTCGAATATAGTGACATTCGAGCTCTATGTTCTTAGTTATTTCATGAAAAATAGGTGTCTTCACAAGCTTCAACACACCTTATTGTGACAATGAATTATAGGTGGCTTCTTTTCACGAAAGTATATATCAATTAGACTGTGATATAACCATATCTCCTCATTCACATCTCCATATACGGTGTGATACTCTACCTCATTAGATGCGAGAGAAAAAAAAATTACTTCTTACTAATCCATGAGGTTGATCCAAATCTAAGGTGAAATATGTATCCTAACATTGAATTTTTATCATCAATAGATCTAGCATAGTATAAGTTAGTGTATCCCTGCAAGAAGAACTAAGTATTCTTATTGTATTGTCAAGTATGCCTAAGAATTATCTCGAAACATGATTGGATGCAACCTAGTAACATTTCTTGGGTTATTGTATGAATCTAGAGAGATATCTCATACCGAAATGTATGTCTAATTTGCTGTAGGTCAAGTAGATGAGACTCCCAACAAGATGTCTATAGAGAGTTACATCCACTCAAGGTGAGTCCTAGAATCGAGAGAGTTGTAAACCTTTCTTCGTTGGTGTTGAAAGTGATTTATAACTTGACATTCTATACTTTTCTAGGAGTGTCTTAGCTTATTTTATATGGGAGATAAAAATGCAATTATATTTCTACCATATATCCAAGCCAAGATAATAATGGAGTAGACCTAAATTAGTCACATCAAAGGATCTTTTGAGGTCATTTTTCATAGTATCAACCTAATTTTCTGAACTTCTATTGATCACAAGATCAGCCACATATAAAACAAGAATGAAATTTTTTGACCATATCTTTTTTTTGTACAAGTTAGAATTTGAGGGGATATGAGTAAAACCATGCTATGAAATGTGATCATCTACTTTGATGTACCATTCCCTAGGAGCTTGTTTCAATCCATCAATTGATTTGATGAGATGACATACCTTTCTAAGTTGCTTTTCATCAACAAATCCTTCAGATTGGGTCATGTTTAATTCTTCTTTCAAATCATCATTAAGGAAAGCACTCTTGATGTCCATCTACTAAATTTTCCATCTATTATATGCTACCATTGCACCAATAAATTTGATGGTCTTGATCTTTGTAGTGGGTGCAAAGGTCCCTTCATAATTAATGGCTTATTTTTAAGCATATACTTTTGCTTCAATTTATGCTTTGTGCTTGTTGGTGAATCCATCTACCTTATGTTTAGTTTTCAAAACCCATTTGTAGCCTATTGGTTTCATTCCTATAGGTAGATCGATAAGTTCCCAAGACTGATGCTGTACGAGTGAGTCATATACAATGTCCATCACTTTCTTCCATTGTGGTTGACTTAGTGCTTCTCGAACATTATCAATTTCAAAGCTGTCAACTACTATACTCATGAGTGAAAAATTTACCTCATCTATTGTTTGAAACCTCATATGGGAGTCTTTGATGATGATTTGTACCCACTTTAGATGGGAACTCTACTGCTGATGTGAAGAACTACTTGGTGGATGTTCTAATTCTCCAATCTCAACATACAACTACCCTTGCATCTAATCTTCGCTATGAGAAGTCTCTTCCTCATCAGACTTGAAGAGTAATTGGTGAGAGGTGGTTGGTGTTGATTCTTCTTTCTACATTACTAATTTAAAGGATGACTCATCACAAACCACATCTCTACTTCTTAGATTTTATTCATCTCAAAATCCTTGAGAAAATATGCCTTCAAGGTAGTGCTATATCCCAATAGGATGCATGGGAGTGATTTTGACTCAAGTTTCTTCCTCTATTGAGTTGGGACATGCATATGTATTGTGTAACCAAACACTCATGGATGAGAAATCAATATATTTTTACCACTCCATACCTCTTCTAGTATTTGGTCCTTTAAAAACATTTTTAGTGCCCTTTTGAGAAGATAAATAGTTGCCTAGACTACATTTACCTAATATCGTTTCTCTAGTTTTATTGTTGATAACATGCAATGAGCCATTTCCATCAATATGCAATTGCATTGATCAAGAATGCCATTGTACTAGGGTCTCTAGGGAATAGTCAAATTATATTTGATGACTTGTTGGTTTAGGAATGCCAAAAACATCTTTGATGTAAACTCCCCCATCGATCTAAGTAGAGGTGAATAAAAGGTTGTTCGATCTCCTTGATAACTTACTGATAAAATACCTAAAAATGATGAAAGGCCTCATACTTCTTCAAGAAAAATACCCATATTTTTTGAGAATAGTCATTCATGAATAATTGGAAGTACTTGTATAATGAAAGTGAAGCAAGTAGCTATCCGTTCAGATCAGTATGAACAACCTCTAAATATTTCTGGGCATGAAAGGAGTTTGTTTTCAATAGATCCTTATTTTGTTTACCTTCAAGACATTCAAGGCAAATGAGCAAGCAACCAGACAACTTGGGAAGTCCATGTACTATCACTTTTGAACTTAGTACAAAGATCCAATAGAGAAATTACCATAATAGTAGTGCCATTGAGCAATAGATTATATCATAGAGGTAGATAAAGTTATTGTAGAAGATGAAATAAAATCTAAATCAAATAATTTATCTTTCAAAAATGCTCTATCAAAAATTATACTTTTCATGAAATCAAGCAAGTTTTGATGCCATTATCAACTAGAAACTCCACCTTCAGATGATGATTCAAATGATGATTGACTGATAAGAGGTTGGACATCAATCTGGGAATGCATAGTACCTTTGGGAGTGTACATTTTCAAGTTTTGAGAGGAATGGTGACTAGGCCTATTCCTTCTATAATATACTCTTTGTCATTAATGATTGTAACCCAATCTCTAGTGGCTTGGTTTGTCAGTCAATCAAATAGCTTCATGTCACCTGACATGTGTTTAGTGGCACCTAACTCTATCAACCAGATATTCCTCATGGGATGCAAGGTTTTGGAGACTATTGCTAAGTTCTTATCTTTTTAAGGTGTCTTTTAATCAGATCCATCATCTTATTGAGCTACAAGATGTCCTTTTTTTTTTCCACTGATGGGGACATCTTTTTGATTTCTGAGAATCTTCGCACCCTAATGTGCTTTCTTATTGGAAGTCCCTTCTTTTGGGCCATTGTACCGATAGTTGTTTGTGTCATGAGTATTGCTTCAACAAATGTTATACCACCTCTTAAAATTTTATGATTTTTGATGTCAAGATAATTGTTGTTGTTGTTGTTTTTTCCATGGTTACTTCTCTAGAGGTCCATTGCAATTTTTTTGACCTTGTTGTTGCTTTGAGATAAGAGATTTATCTTGCAACTCATCTTGGACTGAGTTGAAGGCTTCTTCTTGCTACAACAGGTTCACCATGTCTTTGAATGGGACTGTCTATTTGGAGATGTTGAATGTCATAATGAATACTCTAAATTGGAAAAGAAGTGCTCTCAAGGTGGTCTAGATCAAGAGTTGATCATCTACCCTCTCACTGAGTGCTAACAACTTTGTTTATAGCTTATCCACGTAACATAAGAATTCCTCAACTTTCTAATCAGACTCCATAGAGAGTGAGTGAAGTTTCAACTACACATGGAGGATGTTCATCTAATTTTTCACCTCATAAATGGTCATTAATTTATCACATGTTGTCTTTGTGATATCAGCATCTCTGACATGTGGTTACATGTCATCATTGATGGTCAACATAATCAACATCAATGCTTTAGCATTAGTTGTTTCATATTTCATGAGAGCATCGAGAGTAGTAAGAACTTATGTGGTCCCTTTCATGATGCCCCATAGTCCTTCAAACTAAAGGATGGTGCGAATCTTTGTTTTTTAGTTAGCATAGTTTGGCCCGTTGAGAAGTTAGTCATCTGACATAAGTAATTTTGGAGCATACATTGTAAAGAAAAATATTTTATTTTATTCTTATGAGAGAATTACATGTCTTTTTACTCACTGGCAGTAAAATCAATCCAGGAGATGAGCTCAATAATTAAATGCTGAGTGACGGGGGATGTTTCTTGTGGTGTTCAACCTCGTCTTCATAATTTGCATTGTATCTGGTTCGAGTTCTTCTCATATTCTCTTTACTTGGTAGAGTACATCAAATAAAAAGTATTCAAGAGGTCCTTTACGGATTAACTCATCGAACTGAAGGTTGTCATAGTCACGGAGGGC
Organism: Torreya grandis; assembly: GCA_037957365.1. Classification (NCBI taxonomy): domain Eukaryota; kingdom Viridiplantae; phylum Streptophyta; class Pinopsida; order Cupressales; family Taxaceae; genus Torreya; species Torreya grandis. Next base: position 34,495 of record JARHVA010010654.1, on the reverse strand, counting down.
TTCTAGCAAGGCAAAGTAGAAACTGGAGCTCTTCTGAGCATCACAACGGATTTCCATGCCCTGTGAGTCTCCTTGGTGGCTTTTAGTGGTTCCAATACTAGACATACGTGACAGTCTCACTCACGTCTCAAGGATACGGGCTCTTTTGATCACTTTGTCCCCTTGCTTGGCATTGCACACACAATGGAGATGTGTTGTTGCTCTTTCTCCTGAGTTACTTTTCATGATTAGAATGAAGCAAATAGAAATGGCTGGAACGCATCTTTGTCTATTTTAGTGTTGTCTCGACTTCCAAGCCATACTTTTCAGCTAGGTTTTGGTGAATTCACAGCACATGACACATTTTGTCTTCTTCCATGTTTTTGGAATGCTACTTTGCCAATACCAGTTTTTCTCACCCAAACTGAAACAGTCTTCTACGCTTCAGATCGCATCATCATCATCATCATCATCATCATCATTATTATTATTATTCATCTGCAGTGTCTCAGGTTTCTTTGCTGCTTCTACAGGACTGCTACGTCCTTCTAGGGTCGCAGGTTTGCTCTGAATCTGCTGGATGGCCGCGCTGTTCGCACTGCCTACGCAGGTTCGTACCTTGTTGTCGATGCTTTGCATGGTTTTTGGATCTGAGAGCTTGCTTTCTCCTTGCATCACCGCTGCACAAGATCAATGGCTACTGTCACGTTGACCAGGCATGCTAGTTTTCGCAATTTCTAGCAGTGCGTACGTTTTCTTCTTCTACGCGGGACTTCCAGCGATTTCCACGCTTCAGGGTTTTTCCAATGCTGCGTGGCGATCAGATGTATGACTGGCTGTGTTTCCTCCAAGTCGTTGAACCAAGCTCTGAGACCAGAATTGAGAGAAAACCAATGAACTTCGATGTATTATTCGAACAGCAAAGATCATAATAAATATATTATAGCTTGCTAAAAGAAGTGACCGACTATCGAGAAAAGAGGATACTGGAAACATCGAAGAACAGAAATAGTTATAGGGAGGAGTCTAGAAAGATCGTACGATTTTTTCTAAAGCCTAAAATAATGTAATATACCTATATCCTATTCCCTAAAGTTAACTACGCTATCAGGGACCAATGTTGGCCAATATAACGCGTAAGTTTTGAACTACGAACCCAATAGATGAACCATATCCGCAGACACATCTAGAGGGTTGTATAAATGAAACAATGGCATTATCACACCCTATATTATCCCAATGACTCTAAATTTACAACTATTTCTTGTTGTCCCTTAAAATAATATTGGCATTCTTAAGGGGAAAGATGGAACAAACGTTATGCAACCATTACAAGCAAACTATGAAGGGTAGAGATGAACTATATGTTAGAAACTAGAGCTAATTTCTCAAACTACCTGTTTGCCTCCATCAGGTAAGCAGTCTGCATGTTTAATTGCATCAGTTTTCTCAGCTTGCATGCATAAATTTCAGTTAAACATTAGTCTATTTTCAAGCTTTTTGTTTGTTCTTAGGTCTTTAAATGTAAGATCTAATTGCATAGTTTAGATAGAGAAAGAATAAGATTAAAAATTATTTTTGATTATTGTAGCAATCTGAGTCCGCCTATTTTTATTTTCTGTTATTTTTCTTTCTTGCTCTCACCCACAAATTGGTATCAGAGCTAGTGTAATAGCTTGTTGGAGAGTGCAATTGGAGAAAGGAGATAGGCGCTGCACACCAGCTAGATCGGAGGAGATGTTCATTGAAGTCAGCTGAAGGAGAGGAGACCACCTAGTCAGCAAGAAGGCAGATCGTAGAAGTCTCATTGCAGATTGAGAAATAGACACAGCAATTTAGTGTACAATCCTATAGTACAAGTTGAAGCGCAACATACAATCCATGCAGACTTCTGCTAGAAGTGACGCTCCATAGTAGTTGGCGTGTAGCATAGAAGAAAAGGAATTCTATTGTGCTGCTTCAAGAGGGCCATTTTGATCTTCTTGAATAAATTGCTCATCTATATAAGTGATCTTGTAAGCCATCAAAACACATTGGAGGATGGAGAATATAGACAAATTGCACGCACTGTTCATTTTGGTCGTATATGTTGAATAACGCAGTTAGCTAAATAGCAGACCCAGAGTGCTAGAAAAAAGATCCAGGGAGGACAAAGGCTGCAGCAGTAGCAGAATCCTGTAAGTCTTGAGACATGACAACAAACAACAACATTTCTCAGCTCTAGATTCCCATTTTCAATGGTAAGAATTATGATTTTTGGGCAACTAAAATGAGAACATTGTTTTTCTCACAAGATGTTTGGGATTTGGTAGAAAATGGCTTTGTAGAACCAAAGAATGAGGTTGCCCACCAGGGATTAACTTGAGCGCAAAAGGAAGAGCTTAAAGAGAACAAGAAAAAGGATGCAAAAGCTCTATTTCTAATCCAATAGGCAATGGATGAATCCATTTTTTTTAGAGTTGCAGCTGCACCGAGAACCAAGTCGGCATGGAAAATCTTAGAAACCACCTATAAAGGCAATACAAAGGTGAAAGTAGCTAAATTGCAATCTCTTAGGAGAAATTTTGAAAATTTGCAAATGAATGATTCAGACTCTATAGACCAGTTTATGGGTCAAGTATTGAATATTGTGAATCAAATTAGATCTAATGGAGAAAAAATAACAAATCAGAAGATCATAGAAAAAATACTCAGGAGTTTACCCAACAAATTTGATGCAATAGTTGTAGCTATTGAGGAAACTAAGGATTTGGAACAGTTATCAGTAGATGAATTAATGGGATCTTTGTTAACACATGAATCCAGAATGAATAAGAATAGAAATACTTCTTTTGAGAATGCTTTCAAGTCTCAGGTATCATTTGGCAGAGGAAGAGGAAGAGGAAGGTCAAACTTTAGAGGAAGAGGCAGAGGCAGAAATGGAAGGAATAATCTAGATCAAGGTGAAAACAATAATCAAAACTATAACAATAGAGGACGTGGCAACAATCACTTCTAGTAAAATTCTTAGAGGTTTGATAAATCTAACATTCAATGTTATTACTGCTAAAAATATGGACATTATGCAAGTGAATGTAGAAAGAAACAAGGAGATGTGGACAAAAATAATGCTAATTACACAAATGAATCTAATTGTAATTCTGGAATCTTATTTCTCACTTGTCATGTTGCTCAAGAAAATGCTAGAGATATTTGGTTCTTAGATAGTGGATGCAGTAATCATATGATAGGGAATAAAGAACTATTTGCTAGTCTTGATGATTCCATAAAATCTAAAGTGAAATTAGGAAGTGATAGTAAAGTGGATGTAATGGGTAAAGGAGTAATACATGTTTTGGCAAAAAATGATGAAATAAAATTTATTCCTGATGTTTATTTTATACCTGGACTAAAGCATAATCTTATGAGTGTTGGACAATTAGTACAGAAAGGTTACACAGTATCTTTTATGGATAATGTTTGCACAATACTAGACAAATTTCCAAATGATAGGTTGATATAAAAAGTGGAGATGACCAAGAATCAGATGTTCCCTCTTCCAATTCAGTGCATCCAAGAGGAAGAGGAAGCCCACTTCAAAACCATGCATCTAGACCAATCATGGATATGGCATTTAAGGTATGGACATTTACATTTTGAAGGTTTGAATTTGTTACAAAAGAAAAATATGGTGAAGGGATTACCACTAGTAGAACAACTAGGAAGTTCATGTGAGAGTTGCATTCTAGCAAAACATCATAGAGAGAGCTTTCCAGTAGGAGCTTCATATAGAGTAAGGGTAATATTGGAGCTAGTCCATAGTGATTTAGGTGCACCAATGCAAACTCCATCATTTGGAAGTAGTTCTTACTTTCTAAACTTCATTTATGACTTTAGTAGAAAGACTTGGATATATTTTCTCAAAGATAAGTCTGAAGCCTTTCGAAAATTTGAAGAATTCAAGGCTATGGTTGAAAAGCAGAGTGGCCTTTACATCAAGGTACTTAGATCAGATAGAGGAAGTGAATATATTTCTATTAAATTTCAATATTTTTTCAGATATCATGGCATTAAAAGGAAACTGACTACAAGGTACACACCACAGTAGAATGGTGTAGTAGAAATGAAGAATAGAACAATCATGGAGATGGCTAGAAGAATGTTGAAGGCCAAACATTTGTCAAATGAATATTGGGTAGAAGTATATATTCTGAATACAAGCCCAACAAAGAGTGTTAAGGATCCTATTCCACAAGAAGCTTGGAGTGGTAAGAAGCATAGTGTGCATCATTTCAAAAATTTTGGTTGTATTGCATATTCTCTTATACCATCTAAATTGAGAAGAAAACTTGATGATAGATGTGAGAAATATATTTTTATTGTCTATAGTGAAGAATCAAAGGCTTATAAGTTGTATAACCCCATTTCAAAGAAAGTGATTATTAGCAGATATGTGGAATTTAAGGAAGAAAAAGCATGGGATGGAAGCATTGATAAAACCATCCCAATTGGAGCACCAATTCCCTAAAATGAAGAAGAATCTGAAGAACAAAATTTTCAAGGTGATCAATCCTCTCCACAAGCAACAACAAGCACTCCAATAAGAACACCTAGGAGCTTAGCACAAGGTGAATCATCTTGTCATGAATGTCATCCTACTCCCAATTCAAAAGTAAGTGATGAATCAAATCCAACACTTGCCACTTCAAGATCAATACTTAAAGGTAAGAAAATGAGAAACTCGAATGAGATTTATAAACAAGAAGAAGAGAAGTTAGATTTATGTTCAAATTTTGCCTTTTTCTCTCATGATCCTATGTATTATGAAGAAGCATTTAATGGGGAACATTGGATAAAAGCAATGGATGAAGAGATGAATACAACTAAGAGAAACCAAACATGGGATCTAATTAATCTACCTGAAGGTAAGGATTGCATAGGAGTCAAATGGATTTATAAGACCAAACATGATGCATAAGGAAAGGTTGAAAAGCACAAGGCAAGGTTAGTGGCAAAAGGTTTTGCACAAGAACATGGAATTGATTATAATGAAACATTTACTCCAGTTGCTAGACTTGATACTATTAGAATGGTTTTAGCAATAACTGCACAAAATAATTGAAAAGTGTATCAAATGGATGCCAAATCAGCTTTCTTGAATGGTTTCCTAGATGAAGTGTATGTGAAACAACCACCAAGTTATGAAGTGCATGGACATGAAGAAAAAGTCTACAGATTGAAGAAGGCCCTCTATGGTATCAAGCAAGCACCAAGAGCATGGTATAGCAGGATTGATTCATACATGATAAACAATGGATTTAGCAGAAGCAATAGTGACCCTACATTCTACACAAAAATCAATAAGGAAGGTTAGATTTTGATTGTGTGTTTGTATGTTGATGATTTGATTTTCACTAGAAATTTGTCTGTAGACACATTTAAATTAGAAATGAAGAAAGAATTTGAGATGACAGATTTGGGATTAATGAAGTATTTTTTGGGCATTGAAGTTGTACAATCATAGAAGGGAATTTTTATTTTTCAAACTAAATATGCAATGGATGTGTTAAGGAGGTTTAAGATGTTGAATTATAAATTAGCACCTACACCAGTTGCTATAGATACCAAAATTAGCATACAAGACAAAGGGTCTAATGTTGATTCTAAAACATTCAAAATACTAATTGGTAGTTTGATGTATCTTACAACTACAAGACCAAATATCATGTATGGGGTCAGCTTAATCTCTAGATTCATGGAGTCACCAAAAGACTCACATTGGCAAGTCGGAAAGAGGATACTGAGATATGTGGCAGAAATAACAAAATATGGAATTTTATATTCCACAACTAATGAATTTGGTTTGATTGGTTATACTGATAGTGATTTTTCAGGTAGCATTGATGATAGGAAGAGTACTTCTGAACATGCCTTTCTTTTTGTAATAGGTGTGGTCACATGGGCATCCAAAAAGCAACCTATAGTGACACTTTCATCAGCTGAAGCAGAGTATGTAACAACCACATTAGCAACATGTCAAGCAAGTTGGATGACGAGAGTATTGATAGATTTAATTCAAGCACAGAAGGAGTCAACACCAATCTTTTGTGACAACAAATCAGCAATTGAATTTTCAAAAAATCATGTTTTTCACAAGAGGAGCGATCACTTTAATACAAGATTTCATTTTATCAGAGAGTTAGTAAATAATGGAGAAATCCATTTGCAGATTTACAGATCTGAAGACCAATAGGTAGATATAGTCACAAAGGCATTAGCAAAAGAGAGTTTTGATTATCTAAGACAAAATTTAGGCATTGTAAATGTTGAAGTAGTTAGTGGTAGAAATAAAGGGGGAGGGTTAGAAACTGGAGCTAATTTTTCCAACTCCCTGTTTGCCTCCATCATGCATGCAGTCTGCATGTATAATTGCTTCAGTTTTCTCAGCTTGTATGCATAAATATTATTTAAACATTTGTCTATTTTCAAGCTTTTTTTTAATTCTTAAGTCTTTAAATGTAAGATCTGATCGCAGATTTTAGATAGAGAAATAATAAGATTAAAAATTCTTTTTGATTGCTATAGCAATTTGAGTCCTCCTATTTTTATTTTCTATTATTTTTCTTTCTTGCTCTCACCCACACTATAAGATCCTAAATTTTGATGGAGGAGTCCTATTAGCATGAAAACTATTATCATCTTCTATTCATTATTAATAATAAATGGAGAGAAGTTTTCTTTTTCAGTAGAAACTAGCTTTAAGGACAAAACATTGGTTAATATAATGTCTAAATTTTAAACAACACACCCACTTAACAAACTATCTTCATGGACACACCTAGATGTGAATATAAATGAAAGGATGACCTTTATAACCTATTTTCGCCATTACCACAAATGTTTAGACATATATATGCATCCCTAAAAAGAATCTTATTATTCATAAGGGAGAAAATGGATTGCACTGCATAGCCATTAAAATTAAATCATAAAGGGTAGACACAAACCCTAAGCTCATAAAGTTGTATTAGTAGTATTAATCTAATAATTATGTGGAATAAATTGAAAAATGTTTTATCTCATAGTGAAATTTTTATTTAAGAAAAAAAACATTAGTTAGTATAACATGAATCCACAAATTAGATTGTACACCCAATCCATAAACAATCTTCATCTACACTCTATTATAAATCAAACTCAAAAAAACTAGGCAGTTGGATAAATATGTGAATATAATATTTTAATTATTAATTGGAATATGTAAAGGAACTTCATGCATCTATTGTAACTAAACCATGAGGGGTAGATAAAACATATAAGCTCTTATATTTTTAGAGGAGAGTTACCTAATCATGAATGAGATGACTCTATTACACTTGTGACAAGGAAGAAAGAATTGTATGTTTCCTATGAAAGAAAAAAAATTAAATTTAAGGAATAAAAGCTAGATAGTATAACACACAACTTTTTAATTAGATTTAATGTAGATGAACCATCTTAATAGACATGTATGAATGGGTGGATAAATGCAATATTGGCATTTTACCAACATTTTTTAGTCTCTAGGATTTATACTTGTAGGTTTATGGAAACATCCATTTAGATAATCTCTTCATTCTTAAGTGTAAAATGTAACAATTTTTGTGAAACTATTGCAGTCAAATTAGGAGGGGGTAGATATGAATTGTAGGTTTCTACAACTACATGGGAGTGTCCTCTACTTAACCCTAGAAGGATTCTCTTACACTCGAGATGAATAGGAAAAGTTGACACATTTTATCATGCATAAAAAACCTACTTTAGGGACCAAAATATAGTCATTATAATGTGTAACTTTTCAACCACACACAATGTTTTTAATTTTTTCAATACTTGACTCATGCACAAATTCATTTTATTTTCACAATTTTGTTTCATGTATTTCTATGGAATATGATCAATTAAATATATTTAGTGATAAAAAAATATTTTAGTAATGAATTAATAGCCTATTTAGTTCAATGTTTTCAAATAGCCATTGTTTTAATTTTTTTTCTGAAATTATCTTCAAATATAGGTTCATCAAACCAACATAGTTATAGTGGGATAAAATAGGTTGTCATGATATGTGATATTTTTTTTTTGTTTATTTACTCCTCCACATAATGAGACAAGTAGTATTTGATTCCCTAATCATTTTCTCCAAGTGCAATTACCATGAAAAAAATTCCCTTCATTTAATGTGTAATAAAATTTTAAGGACATGTAGGATAAAATTAAAGTGTTACTAAAGTTTAAGGCTACACTTAAATTATCAATAAATTTTACCTAGTGGAAAAATATATGAACGTGTTTAATTCTAATTATTGATGCATTTCATGATCCCCTAGTGGTTGTAATGAGTGACTAGTATCTATATTCCTTATGGGTGTACAATACCATTCATCAACCTATTCTTTTAAATCACATTAATTTCAATTAGATTAATTACAACCCAAATAAAAACTTGACACTATAAATAACCCCCAAACTAGAATTTGAGCCTCTTAATAAGTGGAATTCACTTTTTATATATAATATACTAAAATATTCATACATTATATTTTTATATTTCTAAACAAATGAAAATACATTCGTGTAAAAATATTTATCTGATTTATGATAAATTAGTTCATTACACCAAGCCACAATACTTGAAACATTAATAAAATTAGAATCATCCTTGTACTTCTCCTACTCTTGTTAAGTGATCTTTTTACACATACACCTCAATCATCATGATTCACTTCACCATGCTAATGCCTAAAGAAACTATATTTTGTTTACCACCTTCTTCTTATGCATCCTACTAAACTAATAAATCATTCAATAATTCTCAAATTATCTTCCATAATTATTGGAAAAACTTTAGAGTGTATTAGACATAATTTCTCTTCCATTCATTTTTTTTCAAAACATTTCAAAATAAACCATGACAAGCTATTAAGTATTTGATCTACCATTTCTCATGTATAAGTGGTACTCCCTTAAAATATTTATACCATCCTTTATGTTATCACGTGTGTTTCTGAATATATTATGTGTGAAAATTCCAACTTGAATTAATTATACTACTGGCATTAAACCTAATTTTTTGGATTAGTGTGTATGGTTAAGAAAATTTCACAATCAAAATAATTATCCTGATAAGTAAGTTTTATTTTCATAGCTTAAATTTATTATCTAACCATTTTTATTGTTATGTCTATATTGGATATGTGCAGAAAATATTCTTATTGATTTCAGAGGTTAAATCAGATACATATCTTGATTCATAATCCACTAACATTTTTATGATTCTTTTCTATATTTTAATGCAAACTTTACATATTTTTACTACTTCAAATCAACTAGTTTCATTCTAAATTCAAGCAAAATTTACTCCTGAATATATATGTTCAAAAGTGACAAACTACCATAATCATTACATATTCCATCTAAACATTATTTTGAAAAATCAATTGCCCCTCATGTCTTTGAGACAAAAGACATGGGATTATATCTCTTGACGTTTTAGGTGCACAAACCATCATACATTCTAAGATAAACTCATCAATATGTAAAGCACAAGGGTAAGTGCATAAAGTTGGGGGACCATTTTGTGTAAATTTTTTACTAATTGAATTCAAAGTTTATGCATTCTTTAAAATACAATATACACTATGTTTTTTAGGATTTATAATTACCAGTCCTATAAATCATATGCATTCTAAATGTTAAAAATAATAACATATTATAACATGTACTTGGTATAATGTCTACACCCTATAATGCATATGCTTTATATTTTCATTATATATAAATAATCAACTCAACAATTTCATCCCATTATGAATTTTCAATGTAGACCTTGCATATAGAAACTAGACCATTATTCTGTTACATTTTCAAGAGGAAACAACTACCAATGCACACCCACCTCACTTTAATTTCTGAGTTCGGTCAAAAAATGGACAATGGCACGATGGAGGATAGATAAGTAAACTAAATTCATGCCAATTAACAATAGAATAGTAATTATTTTGGATTTGATTTTTTAATAAAATTATTTTTTCCTAGATTGTGTAACACATTAAAATGTATAAAAAACCATCATATCCATTTTAACCCTCATATCACTCATACAATTCCATAAGACCCCAAAGTAGTGAGAGGATTTCGATGCAAATATAGTGGAAAATAATATATAGATTGATGAGATAATTAAGAAAATGAGGGGGGGGGGGGCATTTGACCAACACCCATATTTATTTTAAAATACTTTAGAGTCCATACCAAGCCAAGTTGAGTTGATAAAAGGTTAAATTGACAAATGCACATATTATATAGAGAGATGTAGGTCTTACTATTCTAATAAATTTTTAGCATGTGGTGTGAGGGATTGTAAAATAAAAAAGACCAAATGTGCATTATTCATTGATCCATCAACCAATGTACTACCTCCATTATCATCATAATGGTTCCTCATCCACCATTGAAAGTAAAATTTGATAAGAAATAATTTTTTGGGCCAATGGTGCATGATACTTGATCACCCACCTTGTAAGAACTATGATGGTCCTCTGCTTTTATTGAGAAAAATCTATTTTGAGTTTATCCTCAATGATATTTTTAATTATTTTAACTACTAAGAGTTTTTGGGATGAGGAAAAGGCTTTACACATAATAGACTAGGTATGAGGAAAAGGCTTTACACATAATAGACTAGGTGAACATTATGTGCCTAATTACTTTGGAAGAGTCCTTATCTAAAAGGCAAATCATCATGAGATAATACCCTCTACAATGAAAAAGGTTATTGATACTAACAATTTCAATGATCTTAATGCATTAACTGACACCCTTACCCTACATATGAGTAATATTTCAAAAATTAATGCTAGAGAGGGTGTACACAGTGTTGCTATGGCTAGCACTTATGCTTGACCACATCTAATCCAGGGGCATCGAATAACTAATCAATTTTATATACATGTTTGTTTATTAAATGCATTATGAAGCAATAGGAGGAGTAATAAGAATTTAAAATTAACATCTTATTAATCATCTTACCCAGATGTAAATGTTAATAATCCACATTACTGGAAATGTACATTGGAAGACAAGATAAAGACAATGTTCAATAAAAGAAGATAAAATTTGTGAGAGGATATTCATCTAAATGCTATATTTGAATGTTGGTTCAGGAAGAGATAAGTTATATAGTAATAATATTCAGTTAAAAATAAAGATGATAAGGTTGTTTAAGTTGCAGTGTAGATCGAGAGAGAAGAAATTGATGAGAAGATAGATAAAAGGCCTTCAAGCCTATAACTAGTTTGTAACCAATGTAATGATGATTATCCAATAAAAGACAGATCTATCTTTCTGTAAATTATCTATCAAGAAAAATATTATTGTAGATCTTGCATGTATTTGAGCATAATCAAATCATATAGACAAGTAAAATATGGTGAGTTATTTGGTATCTTATGCAAATTTTTGTTTATCTTGAAGTATGTAAAATAATCATTTGTTATATAAACTGGTTGGAAGAATTATCTCTTGTATACATGTATAAGTAGAAAATAAACTATTGTGTTATATCTTGCATGTAAAATAAATTCTTCGATGATATCCTCCTAATGATTACAAATAATGTTGCATGTTAAGACTCAGATATTTAATTACAAAAATAAATGGGCTGACTACAAGTTTTTTATTGGTAGCTGGTGTGGTTCAATGCACTTTCTTTATATAAGATATTATCTGAACGAGTTTTCTGAGGTAAATGGTTTAGAGACAACCATGCCTAAAGATGGTCTTTCTTTAGGAGTTATTGATCATCGTAATCTCTTTAAATTTATTCATTTCAATAACTTGAATCTCTTTGTATCATAGTTTACAAGTGTGCATTGGGATGCTTAGCGTTTGTTGAAGATAAAGCCAAATATGCTAATCAAGGATATCTCAACCATTTTCTTGACAATCTGGATATTTCAAATTCTATGGAAGTGCATAAAACCAGATACATATGACACTACAAACAATTGACTTGATGATGACACTCCCATACTTGAATAGGCATTGTTTCATATGTCAACAACACTCTTACTGGTCATAGGTGCTTAAAGGAATTAATGGTTGCTAGTTATAATATTAACATTATTACTCCAGTCTTTTAAAAACTAAAGTCAACTAGAGTTAATTTCTCTAAAACTACTAGTTCCACCTCCTTCTCATGCACAACAGTTAATAAATAGTTAGTTCAAGCAGTTAGAGAAGCAGTTTTAGTTTGCATGTAATGACTATAATTAGTCTTCAGTTTGTTTTTTTAGTTATTTTTGTTTTCAAATCTATTTCAAGGATCCATGGGTGTAGTATTGTAACATACATATCAGCAAGATCAAGAAAATCAAGAAAATCTTATTTTTTTCCATGATTGCTATAGCAATCTGAGTCTATTTTTATTTTTTGTTATGCTCTATTCTTCCTTCAAACTGGTATCAGAGCCATAGGTCATAGGGAGGTGAAGAAGTGCGCAATCAGTTTGGAGAATTCGATGAAGGAAGAGTGTAGGTTAGAGTGATGCACAGAAGTAGTTTAGCATGAGGGGAAGCGGCAGTCGATAGAAGGATGCAACAGTGTAGCAACATCACAGTAAAAGAAAAGTCTAAAGAAGTCCAACATACAAATTGCTAACACAAGGTACACAGATTTCATCAGAAGTCATGCCACAGAAAAGAAGGCAAATTGAGCTATGAGAAGCATGAACTGGCTAAAGACTGGAATCAGCGATGCCATAGCAAGAAGAGTTAAGTGATCAGTAGCTGCAACATGCAGACCACCAACACCTCCACTTGATCAGTAGCACAAAATCCTCTGTCAATCTAGTGATCGTTATCACAGTCATTGCATAAGATTTTTTGAGAACCATCATAATTTGCAAAGTGGGCAAATAAATTTAAAAAAAACATTGAAGATTTTTGATCACTCGAGCAGATATTTCTATAGGGCTCCTTCACAGAGAATTTGCAACCATTTACAGCTAAGAAGAAGCACAATGAAGAAGTGCACTTCAACCCTCCTTGCAGCCGCTGTTCATTATCGTCTTTCAAGGTGAGACATGGTAATGAATAACGGTATTTCTTAGCCTCAAATCCCTATTTTCAATGGTAAGAATTACAATTTTTGGGCAATTAAAATGAGAACATTGTTTTTCTCACAAGATGTTTGGGATTTGGTAGAGAATGGTTTTGTAGAACCACAGGATGAGGTTGCCCATTAGGCATTAACTTGAGCACAAAAGGAAGAGCTTAAAGAGAACAAGAAAAAGGATGCAAAAGCTCTATTTCTCATCCAACAAGCTTTGGATGAATCTATAGTTACAACAACAATGAGATCTAGATCAGCATGGAAAATCTTGGAGACTACCTATAAAGGTAATACAAAGGTAAAAATTGCTAAATTGCAATCTCTTAGGAGAAATTTTGAAAATTTGCAAATGAATGATTTAGATTCAATAGACTAGTTTATGGGTTAAGTATTGAATATTGTGAATCAAATTAGATCTAATGGAAAAACTATAATGGATCAGAAAATCATAGAAAAAATACTTAGGAGTTTACCCAACAAATTTGATGCAATAGTTGTAGCTATTGAGGAAACCAAGGATTTGGAACAATTATCAGTAGATGAATTAATGGGTTCTTTGTTAACACATGAATCCAGAATTAATAGGAATAACAATACTTCTCTAGAGAATGCTTTTAAGTCTCAGGTATCATTTGGCATAGGAAGAGGAAGGTCAAACTTTAGAGGAAGAGGCAGAGGTAGAAATGGAAGGAACAATCTAGATCAAGGTGAAAACAATAATCAAAACTACAACAATAGAGGACGTGGCAACAATCACTTCCAGCAAAGTTCACAGAGGTTTGATAAATCTAACATTCAATGTTATTACTGCAAAAAATATGGACATTATGTAAGTGAATGCAGAAAAAAACAAGGAAATATGGACAAGCTGAATGCTAATTATACAAATGAATCTAGTTCTAATCCTAGAAGCTTATTTCTTAGTTGTCATGTTACTCAAGAAAATGCTAGAGATATTTGGTTCTTAGATAGTGGATGCAGTAATCATATGATAGGGAATAAAGAATTCTTTGCTAGTCTTGATGATTCCGTAAAATCTAAAGTTAAATTAGGAAATGATAACAAAGTGGATGTAATGGGTAAAGGTGTAATAAATGTTTTGGCAAAAAATGGTGAAGGAAGGTCTATACCTAATGTTTATTTTGTACCTGGACTAAAGAATAATATTATGAGTGTTGGATAGTTAATACAGAAAGGTTACAGAGTATCCTTTATGGATAATGTTTGCACAATACTAGACATGTTTCCAAGTGACAGGTTGATAGGAAAAGTGGAGATGACCAAGAATCAAATGTTCTCTTTTCAAATTTAGTGCATCTAAGGAGAAGAGGAAGCCCAATTCAAAACCATGCATCTAGACCAATCATGGCTATGGTACTTAAGGTATGGAAATTTACATTTTGGAGGTTTGAATTTGTTACAAAAGAAAAATATGGTGAAGGGATTACCACCAATAGAATAGCCAAGAAGTACATGTGAAAGTTGCATTCTAGCAAAACAGCATAGAGAGAGCTTTCCAATAGTAGCCTCATATAGAGCAAAGGTAATATTGAAGCTATTCCATAGTGATTTATGTGGACCAATGCAAATTCCATCACTTGGAGGTAGTTCTTATTTTCTAACCTTCATTGATGACTTTAGCAGAAAGACATGGATATATTTTCTCAGAAATAGGTCCGAAGCCTTTGGAAAGTTTAAAAAATTCAATGCTATGGTTGAAAAGCAGAGTGGCCTTTACATCAAGGTACTTAGATGAGATAGAGGAGGTGAATATATGTCTAATATATTTCAAGATTTTTGCAGATATCATGGCATTAAAAGGCAACTGACTACAAGGTACACACTATAGGAAAATAGTGTAGCAGAAAGAAAGAATATAACAATCATGGAGATGGCTAGAAGCATGTTGAAGGCCAAACATTTGTTAAATGAATATTGGGTAGAAGCAGTAGCATCTGTAGTATATATTCTAAATAGAAGCCTAATAAAGAGTGTCAGAAATCGAATTCTACAAGAAGCTTGGAATGGTAAGAAGCATAGTGTACATCATTTCAAAATTTTTGGTTGTATTCCATATTCTCTTATACCATCTAAATTGAGAATAAAAATTGATGATATAGGTGAGAAATGCATTTTTATTGGCTATAGAGAAGAATTGAAGGCTTATAAGTGGTATAACCCCATTTCAAAGAAAGTGATTATTAGCAGAGATGTTGAATTTAAGGAAGAAGAAGCATGGCATCGTAGCACCATCACAATTAGAGCACCAATTTCATAAAATGAGGAAGAATCTGAAGAAAAAATTTTGCAAGGTGATCAATCCTCTCCACATGCAAGAGCAAGCACTCCAATAAGAACACCTAGGAGTTTAGCACAAGGTGAATCATCTGGTCATGCATGTCATCCTACTCCAAATTCACAAGTAAGTGATGAGTCAGATCTAACTCTTGCCATTTTAAGATTAAGATTTAAAGGTAATAAAATGAGAAACATGAATGAGATTTATAAACAAGAAGAAGAGAAGTTAGATTTTTGTTCAAATTTTTCTCTTTTCTCTCATGATCCTATGTATTATGAAGAAGTAGTTAATGAGAAACATTGGATAAAAGCAATGGATGAAGAGATGAATGCCATTGAAATAAATGAAACATGGGATCTAACTAATCTACCTAAAGGTAAGGATTGCATAGGAGTCAAATGGGTTTATAAGACCAAATTTGATGCAGAAGAAAATGTTGAAAAACACAAGGCAAGGTTAGTAGCAAAAGGTTTTGCACAAGAACATGGAATTGATTATAATGAAACATTTGCTCCAGTTACTAGATTTGATACTGTTAGAATGGTTTTAGCAATAACTACTCAAAATAATTGGGATGTATACCAAATAGATGTCAAATCAGCTTTCTTGAATGGTTTCCTAGATGAAGAAGTGTATGTAATACAGCCACTAGGTTATGAAGTGCAAGGACATGAAGAAAAAGTCTACATATTGAAGAAGGCCCTTTATGGTCTCAAGCAAGCACCAAGAGCATGGTATAGAAAGATTGATTCATACATGAAAAACAATGGATTCATTAGAAGCAATAGTGAGCCTACATTGTACACAAAAATCAACAAAGAAGGTCAGCTTTTGATTATGTGTTTGTATTTTGATGATTTGATTTTCACTAAAAATTTGTCTATAGACACATTTAAATCAGAAATGAAGAAAGAATTTGAAATGATAGATTTGGGATTAATGAAGTAATTTTTGGGCATAGAAGTTGTACAATCAGAGAAGGGAATTTTTATTTGTCAAACTAAATATGCAAAGGATGTGTTAAGGAGGTTTAAGATGCTGAATTGTAAACCAGCACCTACACCAGTTACTACAAGGACCAAAATTAGCAAAGAAGACAAAGGGTCTAATGTTGATTCTACAACATTCAAAAGACTATTTTGTAGTTTGATGTATCTTACAGCTACAAGACTAGATATCATGTATGGGGTCAGTTTAATCTCTACATTCATGGAGTCACCAAAAGACTCACATTGGCAAGTTGGAAAGAGGATATTGAGATATGTGGTAGGAAAAAAAAATATGTAAATTTATATTCCACAACTAATAATTTTTTTTGATTGGTTATACTGATAGTGATTTTGCAGGTAGCATTGATGATAGGAAGTGTACTTCTGGACATGCCTTTCTTTTAGGAATAGGTGTGGTCACATGGGCATCCAAAAAGTAACCTATAGTGACACTTTCATCAGCTGAAGCAGAGTATGTAGTAGCCACATTAGTAGCATGTCAAGCAACTTGGATGAAGAGAGTATTGACATATTTATTACAAGCACATAAAGAGTCAACACAAATCTTTTGTGACAACAAATCAGCAATTGCATTATCAAAAAATCATGTTTTTCACAAGAGGAGCAAGCACATTGATGCAAGATTTCATTTTATCAGAGAGTTAATGAACAATGGAGAAATCCATCTGGAGTTCTGCAGATCTGAAGACCAATTGGTAGATATATTCACAAAGGCATTTGCAAAGGAGACCTTTGATTATCTAAGACAAAATTTAGGCATTGTAAATGATGAAGTAGTTAGTGGTAGAAATTAAGGGGGAGTGTTAGAAACTGAAGTCAACTGGAGTTAATTTCTCCAAAACTACTAGTTTCACCTCCTTCTCATGCACAACAGTTAACAAACAGTTAGTTCAAGCAATTAGAGAAGCAGTTCAGTTTTAGTTTGCATGCAGAGACTATAATTATTCTTCAGTTTGTTTTTATTTTGTTTTTGTTTTCAAATCTATTTAAAGGATCCATGGGTGTAGTATTGTAACATATAGATCAGCAAGATCAAGAAAATCAAGAAAATCTTGTTTTTTTCCATGATTCCTGTAGCAATCTGAGTCTATTTTTATTTTCTGTTATGCTCTGTTCTTCCTTCACACTCAATAATATTCTTTAATACATTAGAAGAAATAGGAGGGGTAATAATAATTTATAAATAAAATGTTATTAATCATTTTACCTAGATGTAAATGTCAACATTCCACATTATTGGAAATCTATGTTGGAAGACAAGATAAAGACAATGTTCGATAAAAGAAGAGATAATATATGAGAGGATAGTCATCTGTATTCTATATTTGAATGTTGGTTTGAGAAGAGATAGCTTATGTAGAAAGAACGTAGGGTTTAAAATAAATATGATAAGCTTGTTTATGTTGGAGTCTAGATCGAGGGAGCATAGATTGATGAGAATCTGGGCAAAAGGCCTTCAGCCCTGTAACTAGTTTCTGACTTGTGTAATTACTATTATCCAATAAAATAGAAATTTATGTTCATGTAAATTATCTATCAGGAAAAATTGTATTGTAGAGATATGCATGTATTCGAGGAGCATCAAATGATGTAGACAAGTAAAATAAGGTGAGTTATTTGGTATCTTATGCAAATTGTTGTTTGTCTTGAAGCATTCAGAGTAATCATTTGTGATATAAATCAGTTGGAATAATTATCTCTTGTCTACATGTATATGTAGTAAATAGATTGTTGTGTTAGAGTTTGGATGCAAATTTCATTCTTTGATGATATCCTCCCAATGATTACAAACAATCTTTCATGTTAATACTTTGGATTTTAATTACCAAAATAAACGGGCTGACTGCAAGTTTTCTATTAGTATCTAGGGTGGTTCAACGCACTCTCTTTATATAAGATATGATATAAACAAGTTTTTTGTATAGAATGGTTTAGAGGAAACCATGCCTAAAGACTCTCTTTCTTAAATATTTGTGCACTACATATATATTATGTATGTCAAGATTTCATTGATTTTACATTCAATACATGAAGACTACATCATTACACTTTAGACACTTGCACCACTTATAAAGTGATTTGCATGAGAATGTTTTGGGCAATGCATAGTTATTGGGATTTGCATGCATCAATTGATCAAGTCAAGTGAGCTTGTTGAGAACTAAGGAATCCATAGGTAAAAGGAAAAGATTGTGGGGTTTTGTCAAGTCAAATTAATGACACATTTGGGTAAAGAGGTATGTATATAAACTTTGGCAAAGGAAAAGTCAACTAATGGATGAAAATTTTGAGTTGTTTACAATAAAATTTTATATAGTCATAGGTTATGAAGGCATGAAGAGAATAGAAGCATGGTTTTTACATAATAACATTGTAATGGTGTCATATTAAGAGATTCTAAAGTCTTCATCCATGTTGTAGTAAGTGTCAAGATTTTATAAATAATCATTTGGATGTGTGAGTAAAGAGGTTTAATTGGTTTGTGCAAGAAATTGATAAGATTGTTATCATTTCTAGTATCAAATCCCAGCCACGAGCTCGTAGTGAGAAGGTATATTGTTATGGATTTGTGAAATTGTATGCTTTTATACAGGAGTCTTTAAAGAACCCTGAGAATTATTAAATCTAGTATGAATTTTGCTTTGATAATATTTATAGGTTGTAGTCTTAGAAGGTCTTGTAATTTTTTGTGAAGTAAGTGGTTTTTAGAGTTGTGAACCATAAGGCTTAAGAGAAAAATAAGCCAGGAAGGCTTAAGTGAAATTAAGAGCTCAGAGAAGCTCAAGTGGTGAATAGAATAGTACTTGTTTAAAGTGGCTATCTAAGAGAGAAGAATTGGTTAGGTAAGTCTAAAGACCAGAGTGAGACTTGAAATAATTTGTCAAGATACCAAAGTGTTGTTTGAGAGAAAAGATAAAGTGAGAGAGAAAATAAAAGATAGAGAAAGATGGAGAAATTGTCAAGGGAGAAACAAAGAAAGAGAGTAACACATTGAAGAAAGAATTAATTAGTGAATGTGAAATACAAGAGATAAAAGAGAGGATAGAGAAGGTACAACTCATGATGGAGTAGCTCCAAGAGAATGGAATAAATAAATTGACAATATAAATAAGAAAAAAGGTAAGGTGGATAGTAAAGCAACTTGTAGAAAGGAATAAAACAAAATAGAGAATTAGAGGTTTGAAAGGATAGATAAAGGTTTTAGAGGCTCAATCCAAGAAGGAAGATGAAAGAGAGGCATTCAAGCCTTAAAGTTTTAGTGATGATCTTTTGTGTGAATGTATGTTTGTAGGTATAGAGGAATAAGAAGGTAGTTTCAAAGATGAGGCATTTTATTTATACGAAATGTTAATGAATCTTGAATCACCAGCTTCAAAGGTGTAGCCAAAGGAAAAAGAGGAAGATATCAAAGAAGTTTAGGTTTTGAATATCTCAAACAGAGATGAAGAAGAAGTGATAGATGCATTCTTAGCATCTATTAAAGATGAAACATGTGAATAATCGTTAGATACATGTAGTGAAGAACATGAAAAAGAATAAAAATTTATGGATGAAAGACTAAGCCCACAAATAGGTGAAGACAATGCCATAAAGTCAGGAAAGAAAGAAAGAATTTAAAAATAAAATGTTATTAATCACTTTACCCATATGTAAGTGTAAATATTCCACATTATTGGAAATCTACGTCGGAAGACATGATAAAGACAATGTTCGATGAAAGAAGAGAAAATCTGTGAGAGGATAGTCATCTAAATTCTATATTTGAATGTTGGTTCGCGAAGATATAACCTATGTAGAAAGAATGTAGGGTTTAAAATAAAGATGATAAGCTTGTTTAAGTTGGAGTCTAGATCGCGAGAGCATAGATTGATGAGAAGCTAGGTAAAAGGCCTTCAATCCTGTAACTGGTTTGTAACTGGTGTAGTGATGATTATCCAATAAAATAGAGGTTTATGCTTCTGTAAATTATCTATCGAGCAAAATTGTATTGTAGAGATTGCGTGTATTCGAGGAGCATCGAATGATGTAGACAAGTAAAATATTGTGAGTTATTTTGTATGTTATGCAGCTTCTTGTTTATCTTGAAGCATTTAGAATAATCGTTTGTAATATAAATTGCTTGGAAGAAATATCTCTTGTCTACATGTATAAGTAGTAAATAGAGTGCTGTGTTAGAGTTTGATCCAAAGTAAGTTTTTTGATGATATCCTCCTGATGATTACAAAAAAATCTTGCATGTTAAGACTTGGGATTTTAATTACCGAAATAAATGGGTTGACTGTAAGTTCTCTCTTAGTAGCTAGGGTGGCTCAACACACTCTCTTTATATAAGATATGATATAAACGAGTTTTATGTATTGAATGGTTTAGAGACAACCATGCCTAGAGATGGTCTTTCTTAAGGATTTATTGAGCATCTTAATCTCTTTAAATTTCTTCATTGCAATAACCTGAAGCTATTTGTATCATAGTTTTTATGTGTGAATTGGGACGCTTAGCGTTTGTTGCAGATAAAGCCAAATCTGCTAAGCAAGGATATCTCAATCATTTTATTGACAATTTGGATATCATAAATTCTACTGAGGTGATGACATTACAAACAAGTGACTCGATGATGACATTCCCAAACCTGAATAGACATCGTTTCATATATCAGTAGTAATCTTGCTAGTCGTAGGCGTTTAAACGACCAAATATTAACATTACTGCTCCACTCGATAATATTCTTCATTCAATTGAATGAGTAGAAAACGCTACGAGAAAGGATTAGATCGAGTTCCTTGGTAGACCAATTAAGATTTAATGATTGAAGTTTAAATGTATATATATTCAGTGTGGCAGACGTTGCATATGCTGGTCTTTTGAAGAATTTTAGATTGTATATCTTGCAAATGGCAGGCCAAAAGTATTGTAAAAGGATTGAGGAAGTAAATTACAACAGAGTCACCAGGAAACACAGTAGCTTATGCAACCCAAATTACTAGGTATAGATCCAATTGTAATTTGCAGGTTTTTACTGAAATATGGTCCTTATGGACATTACGTCCAGGTAGAAGAGGATGTAAATAGATTTTAATTGAGGTAGCATCACATTTCTGCTTTACAAGGTAGTGAGTCTCATAGAACTCATGCGCTACATATATATTATGTATGTCAAGATTTCATTGATTTTACATTCAATACATCAAGATTACATCATTGCACTTTAGACACCTGTGCCACTTATAAAGTGATTGGTATGAGAATGTTTTTGGGTAATGCGTTATTATTGGGATTTTCATCCATCAGTTGATCAAGTCAAGCGAGCTTGTTCAGAACTAAAAAATCCATAGGTAAAGGTAAAAGATTGTGGGGTTTCGTTGAGTCAAATTAATGACACATTTGGGTAAAGAGGTATGTACATATAAACTCTAACAAAGGAAAAAGTTAACTAGAGGATAAAAATTTTGAGTTGTTTACATTAAAATTTTATGTAGCCGCAGGCTATGAAGGCATCAAGAGAATAGAAGCACGGTTTTTATATAATAACATTGTAATGGTGTCATATTGCAAGATTCTAAAGTCCTCGTCCACGTTTTAGTAAGTGTGCAGATTTTATAAATAATCATTCGGCTGTGTGAGCAAAGAGATTTAATTAGTTTGTGCATGAAACTAATAACATTCCTATCAACGTCATTGCAAATCTTTTTGTGTTATATGCACTATACCTTTAGTTGAGTATGGTGGTGTGTTGAGGGGGTCAGATACAATTACTATGATAAGTTTTTAGCAGATACATTTGGTTTCCAAACTTCGATTTCATTTGTGTAAGTATATTATATATTTGACATGTTAAATTTCAAATATATTTGTATTGAAAAGGTAATAATTAATTTACATAGAAAATTCAATAAAATATATGTAATTTTTTCTATTCTAAGAGGAGACATTCCTATCATTTTCACAACTAGATTGTGCATCATTTATTGGTGCACATATTATTATTACTTTGTTAGGATTTACTAATAACATTATTGTTTATTAGTTAGGAAATATATTCTGGTAAGATTTGTTTGTTACCTATGATTATTCTAGGTTATTTAACCATACTTTCTATGAAGTTGTTGTGCTACCTCCATGGCTATATAATAACCTTTGTTTTATATCGAATATATGTGGACCATTATCTATGAAAACATAATATTCTATTATGTGATTAAGTTTTTTGTGTTTAAATTTTTGTTGGGCTCTTCATTTTGACAACAGTCTAGTATTAGAGCAGGTATTTTATTTAATGGAAGCTTAATTATTTAAGAGGGGAAGTTATTCATTTATTTGCCACTATTGATGGTAGTACTATGAGTATACAATATATTGTTGCAGATATGTGTTCTAGTAAAGTTGTATTAGGCGTGATCACTCCTCTATCAATATATACTATAAATCCATAGTCTTTACTTTACATTGACCTCCTCTTATTGTATTAGAATTTCAAAGAAGTTGTTCATGTTCTTGTTGGCAAACGACTGATTTTTTTATTGATTTTGGATCAGTTTAACACATTCTATTTTTCTTAGAGATTTCTAACTTTTTTAGAGATCTGCATTTGATTCTACATCCACAGACTCAGCTTTTTTGAACGCAACATCCAATATTTCATAGGATACACTGTAAACTCATTGTGGCTCAGACATCCACTTACTTTGAGTTTCATGTCACAACTGCATTAAAAATATAATACAGAGGTTGAAACTTTTATATGGATCCAAATAAAAACACTGAATATATTATGCTATGATATATATATATATATATATATATATATATATCACCATATAATCTTCTATGGTGAGTAATGCATACACATGACTCCATGCAATTATATTCTGAATAAGTCTAATCAATTTCCATCATGCTAATCCGTTTGTAATTGGTGTCTACGTTCTTTGGCATTTTTCACCATTCAATCAATCCATTTTTCATCTATCATTCCCAGATCAACATTTGAGTTCTACATGTGGTGGTATAATTTTAGAAGTCAACAAGTCTTTACTTAATATATTTTGTTGTTGATCTAGTCAAATAGGTAATTTTTTATGGTGCAATCTTCCTTAAAATTATAAGAGTATTGTTAAATGTGTAAGACCTTTCTAGATTATGTTTTAGATATCAAGTCTTTCATGTCATTATTTGAGTTGAAATCCAATATTCAATTGCATTTCTCAATTAGTTATATATGTAATAAAAAAAAATTCCATAGGGTTCATTTTATTAGTCTTTTCAATTTATTAGTCTTCTGATAGTATTTTTGAGACATTAATTATGTCTAGAGTCCTTTTGAGTCATTTTGATACTAAGATTAAGTTAATATTTGTCAAGTCAATAATAGAGTTGTCATGTTTTAAAATTGTAAAAAAATATTAAAAATTTAGTTACAATATCGCTTATACATGATGTCTCCATTGTGGGGATGATTTCCTTCAAAAAATTCTAGCACCTGAGCTCTGTAGATACATGTTGATGTCATTAGCTAAGTAAGTAATATCCCACACTGGAGGCTAGAGAATACACATAGACTAGAGGACATTTAGCATCCTCTCATGAGTTGCTTATGATGGGGTTGCATCATTGCTATGGTGACATTTGTGTGGTGTGTTATTATCAGCATAGTGTGTTTTTTCTCTTTTTTCAATGTGGTGTGGTTTGTGCTAAATCTAATATCCCAAGGATGTTCACTAGTGCTAGTGGTGAATATCTAGGTTGTATGATATTGACTGGCAACAATCAAGTATTGAGGCTACATGAGGTGATGAGGATGTAGTCATATTTATTTTATACTGTGTGTCTTTTAATAAATTACTAAGCATTATTTTCTAGTTTGGTATCTTTTGATGAAGAACATTGTAGGGAGGAAAACCAGTAAAGTAGTTCTTGGTTCTTGGAAAAGAGTTTGTGAAAATATAAGAAACCATTGAATTGGTCGAGACCTCATACCACCCCTAGGTTCATGATCACACTATAGCAAAAAACCATATGGGTTTGTGCTAATTCAAGAAACCACCAAAGGTATTAATTAGAGAGATGTGCTCCTATCACTTCAACGTTTGTGGTAATCTTGCATGAAAAAGCCAAGGTAACACCAAGATAATGAAGGCATAAATATGGCATGCCACCCCAAAGGTGAGTAAGCTACATAGAGAGTGTAATAACTTTTTACCGTATTTGAATTACGTGGGTGCTAGGAATTAATAATGTTAAAGGGGTGAATGTTAGGATTTATTTGTAACATTATTAACTAACATATTAATTTATCTATTACAAAATATATTCCTGTATGTTTTGTTTGTTACATATGACTATTGTAGGTTATTTAACCCTATTTCCTAGGATGTTTTTGTAGTACCTCAAAGGTTATATAATAGCCTTTGTTTTGTATCGAATATATGCAAAACATGATATATGAAAATATAATATTATGCTATGTGATTGAGTTTTCTGTATTTAATTTTTTATTGTGATCTTCATTTTAACAACATACTCAACCAATGTATACATATGCAAATGTGATATATATATATATATATATATATATATATATATATATATATATATATATATATATATATATATATATATATATACTATATATATATATATATATATATATCACATTTGTATATGTATACATTGGTTGAGTATGTTTTTATATACATACATACATATATACATACATACATACATACGTACGTACGTACGTACGTACATACATACATACATACATACATATGTACGTACATACATACATACATAACATACATATATACATATATATATGTATGTATGTATGTATGTATGTATGTATGTATGTATGTTATGTGTACACACACACACACACACACACACACACACACACACACACACACATGTATGTATGTACATATGTATGTATGTATGTATATATGTATACTATATATATATGTGTATATATATGTATATATATGTGTGTGTGTTGGTGTGTGTATATATATATATATATATATACACACATACATACATATATACATACATACATATATGCATATATACATATATATCCATATATATACATACACACACACAGATATATATATATATATATATATATATATATATATATATAATATATATATATATATAATATATATATATATATATACTTTTACTTAGTTGATGAACACAATGGAGACTCTTCCATCTATATGGTACTGAATAAACATAGGCATTTTAGATGCAATTTCATTTATGTAATAACTCACTTAGTTATGTTTAAATTATAATGATGAATATTAAATAAATATATATTTTTAATAATTTTAATATATACTTGTGTAAAATATAAGTGATGTGGAATATATCATCTACGTAAGGTTATTTGATGACATCTAGTAGTTCCATTGACATGATTCGTAGGGAAAAAACTCATGCTAATTACTATGTATACCTATGTTTTGATCTCAAAAGTTGTAAGTATGATTAAAAATCATGTTATTACATCATCCAAGTCACTCAATGCACCCATTATTCCTCTCAAAATTCAAAATCCATCATTGGTCACTTTGGTTCCCAATACTCCTATTATTATTTACCTTATTCCATCCAATTCTGAAATATAAATGGTCACCCTAAGGACAATACTCCTAGAAAATTCCCTATAAGATCTTCACAAAAATTGTCATGGGTATATTATTAGATACAAAGAAAATGAAGAGAGACATATTCCTAGTCATAAGTAAAATAAAGAGAGACTGAATATTTTAAATAAATTAATGTTGAGACTAAATACAAAAGATATTCTATGATCTAGTTTTATAAACATGAGGTTAAGAATATGCAACAAGATATAATTGATATTTTAACAAAAAAATATCATAATTTCTTGATGTCACATGATTATGATCATCTATAGAAAAGGCCAAATTATCTCTCTTTGTTCAAGCTGCTAGTAGAGATCTCCACTTCTAGCGCTTCGTGGTTGAAGCATGACACTATAAACACATTGGAGGTGGAAAATAAAATCTAAGACCAATTTATTTCAATCTAGTCATGTTTGGTAAGGAGGATAGAGTACTAATTCTAGCCTTAGAAACATGCTTCCTAATTCAAAAAAATTATAGTTTTAAAGTCCAACATTGATAAACGTAAAAAAAAATTAAGTCATTTTCATGAATATAAATAACCCTAATGTGCATTTTTAATCCATATAATTTAACCATATATCATGATGATCAAACATAAGAGATGAATCTATGAGATGGGGTATAATAATCATAATACAAAGGTAATGTTTTTGAAATCAAGAGACATGTTCTTATCCTATAATTGACATTTCTACCTCTAAAACATCCCATTAAAACTATATCTCCATAAACACATATGGAAAGGAATATCACATATTTTACCATCAGCACGACCTCTAAAACCAAATAGATACACTTTTTATAGACAATCCAAAATAGGAAACACTAACGACAAATTTTGTTAATGTTGAAGCCACATTTATAAATCTCTAACTTAGGTTCTTGGTGGATGAAAAATCATAAAAAACACCATTTTATAT